>UELU01127705.1:105270-120203 GCA_900490025.1 Megastigmus dorsalis
GAGTTTGGGGCCCTGCAGTTCTTATGAATGAAGAGGGGAAGAGAGAGAGAGAGAGAGAGGGATATATATAACAACCGCGCAGGCGCTGGTCAAAGGAATACTGGGCAGGCGAGGGAAGGAAGTGGAAAACGGCCCTGGGATGAATATGTATATATAGGGGGAGAGAGAAATGCTCGCCGGGCGCGATCCGATCGAACCTACAGATCTTTTCCCGCATGCCGCACTCGCTCCGCTCTCTCTCTCTCTCTCTCTCTCTCTCTCTCTCTCACACCGTGGGGTGTATTGTATGTGTCTGTGCGTGTACGTGTGAGTACATGCGGGCCCTTATGCGAATTAATCGTGGATAAATGTGAGAAAGAGAGGGTTATCGAGCATTGTTGAATCACTTTTTCTTTTGCTCTCTTGGCCTGCACCTAGTGCACTTATGTATACAGAGAGAAAATTTCAGGTAAAGCAAATCCCCCCCTCGCTTCTCAAAAACTGCCTCTCGCTTTCGACTTTAAAAATTTCCCTTGGCGTCTCAAATTCCGAGCTCGAATTAAATGTATGTACAATATTGTGTACAATAAGTATAATAGGAAACAATATTTTTTCCTCCGTGTGTTTATTGCGCATTGACATTATTTTGTGTACGTGAGATATATATATATATGCTGTTGTACAGCGTTCGGTTGTGCATGTGCGCGCGTGTGTTACGAGGATTGCGTTACGCCGATTCAGGAAAAGCTTAACTAAACTGCTGACTTTGCGTAACCATGTATATAGTATTATATTATATCCTTAAACGTCGAAATCTATAAGGTGTAGCTCGGAGACGGTATGCTACAGCAGCATTACTAAATTCATACACACATATATCGAGCTTTGCTATCTTTGCTTAGCGTAGACCGAGGCGTAGATATATATGCAGATTTGTGGACAACTTTTATTCGAGCATATGATAATATTAAACTCGTGCGAGGAAAGTATCAAACTAAGCAAAGTTCCACTGCTTTCTTCTCTGGGAGGTGTGCAGCGTATCAGAATCGATCAAAAGCACACACATACATATATGTATAGGAATAGACGCTGCAGGGGGACATAAATGAAGTATAAATACTTCGAACGCGTGGATGGCAATATGTGATGCGCGCGTGGGGCTCTAAAACTTTCAGCAACGAGGACAGGCGACGCAGTAAAATGAAAGCAATAGCACCGCTCCTACATAAATGCCAGTATGAATTTCATCTATAAACTAATCCCAATAAAAATGACCACACCTATCATTATCATATATAGCCATTGTGCGATGTTTCTTTTTCCAAATTTAGAAAACCATATTGCAAGGCATTATTGTTCCGATACACGCATAATACTCGATATCTGCTACATAGTATATTTCCAAATACGACGGCGTGTATACGCTGCGCGTTTCGACCTGAAACTTCTCGAACGAGACGATGTACCTTTTATGTGACGTCATCGATCGAGGAAAATTCAAGAACACCTACGCCACTATCCACACATACTCTCGTCTTCACATTGTGCTAGCTCAGCCTTTTTTTTTCTTTGAAGAACTCGCGTCTCTCGCGTCCCATACATGTATACAGCAGGATTTGTCGAATCTTGCGAGCGTGTTATTATGTAATATAGTAAGATGTCGAGCGAGGGGGTATACGAGCAGCCGAGCCGACGCGAACAACAGAAGGGAGAGAGAGATGTAGAGAGAGGAGAAAGGACGCGTTCGAAGGGATTAAGGAGAGCGTAAGTTTTCATAATGAAATGAACGAGGGTAAACGAGTTCTGAGCCTAGAATGTGTCGCTTTGCACACTCAGAAAAAGAGAGATAGAGAGAGAGAGAGAGAGAGAGAGAGAGAGAGAGAGAGAGAGACGCACACACACACGTAAGTATACAGAGACAAGAGAGACCAGATATACACTCGGGCGCTTTATGGCTGGGTTGAAAAGCCTTTTCTTTATTTTTTTTTGCCCGAAAGGCCTTAAGAATGCTGTATGAAAAAGTATTTTGCCGTTGCTGCTGCGCACAAGCCTCGTCGTTGGAAGGACGCGCGTCCTTTCTTGTCTTTCCTAGTTTCTTATACAGTTTTCCGGAAAGCTTTCTATTCACTACTGTAAGGTTTCCGAGTTCTCGATATACGCATAGAATGTAAATAAATTTGAACTGGTTATGGAAGGCATGATTGTGTTCCTGTTCGAGCATTAGATATATAAATAATTGGTTGCGAAACTGGTGTGATGTATAGAGGGTAGGCATTGGTCCAGATTAAAGCAGTGAAGAGAAAATGATATTCATTGTGTCGGGACTTGCATCCGAGTGAAAGAGTGAGCAGAAATTGCCGGAGCCTAAATTAACGGATCGCAGCTATAAAACCATATTTTCTAAAACGACATCTTGCTGTTACTGCAGAATTATATCTATTTTAAAAATTGCATGCTTACTTATTGTAATATTAAACTTTTTACACGCATTGATGTTTATCTAGAATTTATTTACTGTGATATAAAGATAAACAATTCTCTTCATTACTTGAAAATTTGAAGAATCTTCGAGAAAACTGCAGTACGAGGGCGTTCAATTTGGGCAGATTCCCCTTATTTTCCACAGAGCGTTTTTTCCCAGAAAGCAATTCACCATTTCAGACACAATTTGCTCGGAAGTTACGGTCTCGACCACATGCTGCGACTTGGTCTGCGCTACAATAATGACCAAATGACTCGTCTGTGATTTTCGTGCGAACAACAACGGGAGACGCAGTTTTGCTACCCCTAATTGCGTTATAATGGTATATGCCATCATTCCTTTTGCCATAGATTCAATATACCAAGTGGTGAATTCACAGACACCATATATTGCGAATCAAATGCACACCTACTCGCTACTATTTTACGTCTTGTCTTTGTTGACCTGTACTTTTCCTTTACTTTACCTACCTTCATAGATACTTGGACAATCATGGCAAATGTTTCAGCACGCTGTCGTAAAACGAGATGATGACCAGTTTTGATTTGATCTTTGGGATTGGAGAGAATTAATTTGAATATATCCAAGTAAATTGCAATAATTGCAATAATTGCAAGTTATAGCTGAAGAAAACATATCGTGTTACTAAAAAAATATCAGTTGCTTCAATATCTTTTAGATTTTCATCGCAGAATTTTCTCTTTATAAAGCATAAATGAGCCTAACCACGTGCTCCATTCAACTACAGGATGTTGTAGGTTTAATCATCCAAGTACATAATACATAAAACTAATATACACTCATTGAATGAATTCGTTGGCTTTCCATTCGTATCCCTCAAAGCATACGCAGACCTCCTACACCCATAATTGGGAAAATCTTAAGCAAACCCAATCCTCGCGCGCTTTCGATCACTCGGTATATACTTTTGGCATCTCTCCCGCAAATCTCCTCTACACATACACACACGCGGGCGCGTGCACATTTCTCCGTGTTGCATTTTGCGATTAATCTCCAAGCGAGGGAATGGAATATATATACATACGAGCTTGTATGCAGGTTGTGGGGCAAGCCAAATGGAGAGGTAACGAAAAAAAAGAAAGGTTGAGAATCGCTGCACGAGAGCTGTGTGCTGCACGAAGGCTCTCCCAAGCATAAATCCGCGTTAGAAAGCCTCGCGCTGTATACTACACGGTCTGGTGTACAGTATATACGGGACTATAGCGATATAACGCAAAGTCTCTGTCGGGCTCTGTGCCGCGCTGGGGATCGCGAAATTTTCGTGAATTTTATTCATTAAAATCTGCCGGCGCGCTGAATTAATTCAAAGGCGCAATTTTAACTATGCTAATGGAGCAACTGGAATATGTTAAGTATGGAAAAGAAGAGAGGCCGGTCATGGTGGATGATGTGCAGGCTTCTACTCCCCATCTCGAGGAAAAAAGAAATCATCTCGATTTTTAATACAGTTTCGCAAAACAATCGATATCGATATTCTCATTGGATGGATATACGCAATATATATACCGTCCATTTGATCTTAATTATACATTGCGAGCGCGCGGGATGGAGGAAGAGACGAGGGAAGAGAGAAGCGGCTGAACAAATTTTAGAAAGTCTCGCACCGACGACTCGAGGTGCTCTCTCGTGTGTTCGGATATATATATAAATTTCGCGCACAGAGCATTGCCATCGCGCGCGCACCGTGACAGCGCCGCCAAGAAAACGCAACACACACGAAGAACTGCAAGACTAAGAAACGACAATTTCGAGTACAGCTAATGATGATTCGTTTTATGCTGGATATATATTATGGGCATATGTGTGTGTGTGTGTGTGTGTGCGCAGCGAGACTTCGATGATCGTTGCGTCTAGAAAGTGTCCGCTCTATACGCAGAAAGCGGGTATTATATACCGCAGCAGTCCGATTCAAATAGAAAATGTGTGTGCTATATACGGCTGAAAAAATTCACTCGGAACAAGGTGTATATATATATATGCGTACGCACTCGTACGCGACGCGCTATGCACAAAGTGTGGCGGCGGCGTAGAGGGGAAGCCGAAAAGGTGGGAACGCACACAATGGCCATCCGGCGAAAGCGAGTCAGTCGTCGGAGCGGCGAGTTTCGGTGTATGGGATATTTCGTATATTAAAAATCGACAGCTGACTGACAATTGCCATTGTTCCCCCCCAGTCTGTAAAACCTTACTCTCGTATACCCGATGTGGGCGCTGCTGCTGCTGCTGCTGCTGCTGCTGTTGCTAAGTTAGTTCTTTATTCCGCGGCAGGTACTTCATTTGCAGGACCCGTAACCTGCTACAGACACTCGCATATACACACGCACGTTGTAGGAGAAAAATGTGTGGCTGTGAGTTCGTTTTTGTAGCTTGAGCCATCTGCGCGCTCGCGTTTTTTTTTTTTTTTAACGATAATTTATATCTTGCCTAGACGGATTTCTATGGAGCAGTGGACCGGAAGACCGCAGTTTTATGGCGGAGCAGCTTAAAGATTTGTAAATGAAATTGCAGGTCAACGGTAACGTTTTCGAAGCCGCAATTTGTGTTCAACAGAAAAAAAAAAATATAATTTTACGGAACGCAGCAGTTCATTTCCTTCATTCGAGTTGTCGTGGATAATCGATATCTCTGAGGCGGCTGCACACTTATTGCTCTTTCGAATTTGGGTAGTACATATAATAACAGGAAAATGAAATTTAGGTTAAATGCATAACGTATCTTCGAAAACTATAGCGGATAGAATAACTCGGCAAAAACTAACAATCCTAATGAATCCGGTAGAGCTAAGCAGATCTCGCTTGTACGTAATCTCTCTGGGTCTTTTCGCCGCTTAGCAAATATCCCGAGCTGTACAGAGAAATTGCCCGGAGACACCTACAACATGGCAATCGGCGAAACTCAGACGCCCACAAAGAAACTTCGCATGTACATATATACACGTATACATTTGCGAAATTGGAACAGTTCCAAGGCTAAGGAAATCCCTTACCCTCGCACAGCTCCACACACACACATGTACGTATAACAAACTCGCAACAAAGGATACTTCAGCGACATTCACGCGGGTTGGTAATCTATATTTACATCACACTCCGCACGTAGGCCCCATGTAACGCTCCTCTACCTTTGTTCAGACCATGTAGGGAGAAGCAGAGAGAGAGAGAGAGAGATACGAACCCCCTAAATGAGAAAACACGAGAGAGAGAGAGAGAGAGAGAGAGAGAGAGAGAGAGAAGGAGAGCAAAAGAAGAGGCAACGCGCGCGTGCAAGCAGCGACGCTGGCTTCTATTTCCACGCGAAAATGCTGCGTGCGGCTATACGGCATAGCAGCAAGAGAAGAAAGGCGCATGGCAGCAAGGGGGCGAAGGTTCACCCGCTATATAACCATGTGCGCGTCGCAGTTCGTATATATATATAAGTGTGTTGTGCGGAGAGAGGAGGCGAAAATAAACCGGCCCCGAAACAACACACGCTCTCTCTCTCTCTCTCTCGCGAGTACGTGTGTGCGTCTGTGTGTATGTGCGTTAACATCGTGGGTGGGAGAAAGCGCGCGCGGGCTGTTCTAGTTTTATATATCGCTATAACCTCCGCGCACACGCACACACCTAGAAGAGACAGTTATATACCACCCATCTGCTGCTGTTGCTGCTGCTGCTGCTGCTGCTGCTGCTGCTGCTGCTGCTGATGATGATGCAGTTTCGAGAAAAATGTGCCCGCGCTGTATATGCGTGCGTGCCCCGTTCACATCGTTGGCTCTCTTTTCGATCGGCGCAGATTTATATTTAGGTTTGTATTTGTTGTTGCTCCAAAAGTGGAGGCGCGGCGGATCCACACACACACACATACCACGGCCTGAATAATCCTTGCGCGAGTCTTGTTGGGGTGACGGATAGGGATGCGATGGAGGCGAGAGAGAGAGAGAGAGAGAGAGAGAGAGCGATCCCCGCGATGACCATGGATACGTATCTACGAAATTACTTTTTTTGATTTGACGCTGGGAGACGAGCGCGTCTGTGACGTCAGTATCGTGTGATTTGTGGAGTATACGGTGAGTGCTGGATGAAATAATAATGGGTCCAGCTAAGGCATGGCCAAACATATAGTACGACAATTTGCCTTGTAGCATAGGCTCTGCGACATTTTTCAAGCATACGTAATTTAACGAATAAACAGAACGAAACATATAACATAACGACTTTAAATAAAACAGCGAAATTCTGATTATCGATATGACTTGGTAAAGTGGTTGACTATTCAAAATCTATCAAAGACTTGTTGATCATCGCTTCAAATTCAGTTGCTACAATCAGTTTTCTCTTTGAGAAAGCTCTTTTTCCTGGAAAGTACTTTCAAGCTTCAGTAATTTAAACAAAAATGACAATGCACTCCTTCACTATTGAGTTACCGATGGTATTTAGCTATTCGCAGCTGTTGATCTAAAAAAAAAAACTGAAAACTACGCGTGAGACATTTTGCTTTTATACATGTCATATCTAGCAATCCACTTAATAATCTCATAAGTATGTTACGTATATATGTGTATAACTATATTCGAGGGAGGAGAACGATGGAAGAGAGATAAGAGAACGCTCGGAGACGCGCAATACATCGTAACCATTTTCTCGAGCTGCAAAGACTGTAGAAAATAGCTCGTCGTTTCGAACGTCCCGAAAACTGACCCGACAGCAACCTAAAACATCAACGTGGAAAGTTTGCTTTCTCTCTATCTCACTCTTCTGTTGTCATTTTCTATATGAGTGCAGAACGCTTACGACGTGGGTTGCGCAGTTTATTATCTTTGGTTCCGCGGTGTGAGTCTCTTGAAACGAGTTTTAAGCGAATGTATATATATGCGTGCTACTTATGCGGGATCGGGATTTATATATTATATATAGGTGAAAATGGGCGTTAAGAAGCTTTTTGCAGTGATGGAATGCAACAATCTACATTTGATTTAATCTAGATATTATTGCTCCACTTTCAATGGTTGAAATGCATAGGCTTCCGGATAGCGTAGTTTTGTTAAAGTCAATTAGACGACGAAGGATGTCAACTGCAAATGATTTATTGGCTATCTGTTCGCTGGTGAATATTACCGTAGCTCAGAGTTTCGTTCGAGATGCATGATCTTACACTTTGTTGTTCGTGCTGCAACTGCTGCTCTCTCAACCTGTACTGGTATAGTTTTTTTCCCAGACTCTGGACACGTGTTTTGGATGTAAAGATACGGGGCCAATCATGCTGCAACGGAAGCCTTAAAAGAATCTAAAAATAAGGCTCTAGGCAAAATGTTTCTTGTGCTCCACATTTTATTTTGGATCTTAAAGACTCGAGGAAAATGTTCAGAGCCAAAGACAAGAATCGTCGCTACTTTTATACTGATTTGATTTTCATGCACAATATTTCTACACCGAGTTTTGGTTAATTGCTTAAAAAAAAATGGCAAACAACATCGATAAAAAACTTCCAATTTAGCGCTCGCTCGAGCAAGCAAAATTGCAGCTGCAAGCTGCGGATGAAAAAAAATAACTGAATAAAGTTAGATCACGTGTATAAGAATAGGCGTAAAAAGTTTCGGCTTAATTGCTTGTAACCTATGCTGCGTACGAGAAACTACTTGTAGTTTCATTATTTAGTTTCGAGATAAGACCATTTAAAGTTGTACTAGCCAATGTAAAATTATGGTGAAGCCTGCTACAAAATTGTTCGCAATTTATACTTAGTTTATTTGATAATACATGTTTAAAAATTTTTTATTTTTTTTTACAAGTCATGTAACAGTATTTCTCTTAGTATAAATGAATAAAAAAAATGAAAAATTTGAACTATCTGAGTGATTCTATGTTAAATTCGGGGAGTAATTCATGCGAGTAATTCAATGAATTTATAATATTTGTACATGCATGTTGAGCGTCATCCATTGCGATTCCTATTAAACAGCATTGAACATACAAAATTTACAAATATTAAAATTTCTGGGACAATTTATCCGTTGTGTATCGGTACCCAACATCTGAACAAGATAAATTTCCAACCAGCACAACAAATTCTTTTTATTTGCGACTCTCTTTTTCTATACCTATACTACTGCTCGGTTTATAAAAGATTTTCATTCTCCGAATTTTCTATTATTCCAAATTTGTAATACGTCAATTGTTCCAGTATTATAACAATACGTATTAACATGTAAGCTCTATTGTGTCTTTATGTCTATTACATAAATTTCTCAGAATGAAGCAATTGTTCTGTACGTTAACATAGCAAAATTAAATTGGAAACAAATGAACATTTACGGCATTAACCTAAATTCTATAACACTGAGAAGAAATTGCAATGTTTTCCAAGAAAATTGACCATTAACGCAATGCACCATTAAATTAGTAAAGTTGATAAAATCCCAAAAATATCTCAATGCACTAAAAAAGAAATTCGGTCATTGTATTAAAACATATTGTTGATGAATATTTGCCAACCAATATTTATTTAAAACAGCTAGATATTTCATTGATTCAAGATTGGTTTAATTTAATTTAAATTTTTTAGGGAGTAATGAATAGTAATATTTAGTCTTAAGACACAATTTTTTTTTCAGTGTAAATTTTCAAAAAAATCTTCAGAGGATATAAAGAAATCTATTTTAAACAAATTTTCACCTACAACCTTTATGAATTATCAATTATTCTCATTCGTGGAAAAGTTATTACTTACATGTTATCGAAGATTCAATCAAAAGTTTTTAACGACGAGTATATATACCTAGTATGTAAGTTTTAGCTGATTAGCGTGTATATTCGTGCGACTTCCAACAAATAATTCAATACAAACAAGCTGAATCACAAGACCGCACTGTGCTAAAAAAATGTTTTTCAGCGTACGTATTTTTTCCTCCGATTCAAAGCGGTGGACCAAAAACCCAAAGCAAAACAAACACGTCCACGCGAATACCAAGTGGCATTAAAATAGAAGAAGCATCAGCAGCAGCAAGTAGGGGAAGAGTTTACGCGGAGGGTCATTCGCTATATAGCGGCGATCTCTCTTTCTCTCTCTCTCTCTAGTAGGAACTATACAGCCAAGGCCTATAAATGCCAGGGTACAGCCGTAACGGGAAGGTTTTGCGCCCATTATAAATGCCCCGCGCGCGATCGAGATCGTCGAGCTCTCGAGTGAGTGAGAGAGAGAGAGAGAGAGAGAGAGACGCCCGTTACGAGCGCCTCGAAAGTATATTCGACAGCGGCAGCGCTCGCGCGCGTTTGTGGCACAAGCGCACTTATACACTTGCGCGCACACCCACACGTATACAGCATTATATTCGGGCTTGGCCTACGTTCGCGGCGAGGTTTTTAAAGAGACTGCTCGCGGCTCGAGCGCGCTAAGCCAACGCTTATGGGCTTCTCTTTTCTCTTCCTTCTCGTGCTCTGCTCCTGCTGCTGCTGCTGCTGCTTTGTTCACCGCGAGCATATATATATGTATGTACAACTGCCGCGCCATGGCTTTTTTAGCTTGATGGATGTATGCGTTATATGTGTGCGCGTGTGTAAGCGGCTCCGCAGGAAAAGGAGGAATTACTTAGCGTGTGTGCTGTAGATCGGTATTTTTTGTCTTATGCGCATCGCGAGAGGACGTCAAGCGACGTGTTTGTAAGTATACACATGAATGTTTAGGCCTTTTGCGGTAAATTTATGGTATTACCACTCGTAGGTATGCCTCTTCATAGTAAGGACAGTGAAGAACTTGTTGTTTAAAACGTTGTTTTTTATTAAAGTATCTATAGTATCTTTAATAGTATAAGTCGCCGGCACACAGCCTCGAAATTATTATGGCTTCAATTTATCCAATATAATTTTCTCTCCGCGAATTTGCCTTCTCATCTTTTGTGACTCTAAGCATTGTACGCATTCTAAAACATCTCCGCATTGAAATTGAAGATCTGGGATCATTGAGCGAGGGCGTCAGCGTGTCATTGATTTGTAAATCTGAAGGTTAACATTTTTAAGTTTCTCGCACTCGCCGATATTGCCGAGGCAGAACTCGAATTCACTTGTATTATACATAGGCTGTATGAAAGGAGGCATTGACATGAGACATGGCTATTGTTGAATTTCGAAGGTCAAAAACGTCTATAGGAGGAATGGAAACTAGCCAGAAGAGTCATGCACTTAACGGTTCGAACAAATTTGTATAATTACCAATGTTTTTGCGAAGAACGATTTTGTTCAGACAAGAGTGATGTGATTTATGAACAAATAGGATGTTGTACCATACGCATCGTATGTACCTTGAATCGAATATTGGAGTGACAGTCGATTACGAACTGTTATTTCTGCCCAAGGTTTGTATGCTGATCGCATTTTTCAACTTTAATTTGCTTCTAGTACAGGACACTTGCAGCCAGAATATTTTTGGGTATAGGTTCAAATAAGTTTCCGAGATGATTAACGAAAGAGCCAAGATAGAATATGTACTTACAAACTTTCCGTGCTCTGTAACATAAACAAAATGAAGTATAAATGAATGCACAGTGAAGAAATTCAAGATGCGCATGCATAACGCAATTATATTATTTGCTATATGGCGAACGACCGTTAATTCAATTCCTAAATAAATTTCGATCTACCGCTTGTCACATTCTTCATCCACTAAGGCTGCGCATTCTGCATCGTTAGTCGTTAAAACGTTGAAGAAGCTCGGAATTCAAATTTTCAGCGCAACGCGAGCTGCAATTATTCAGCGCAACACACAATCGCAACGCTCGCCGAGGAGAGCCGGGATGCGTAGCGCCGCTTTTCCTCGTAAAAAAAAATTGAAAAATGTTCCAGCGGAAGCCGGTCGCAGCTCCCGCGGTGCAAGAAAGTAAAAGCCGCGCTAAAGTCAATTTCGAGTCAGAGAGAGAGAGAGAGAGAGAGAGAGAGAGAATTTCAGGTAGCGCCAAGCGTGACGCGAAAATAAATGCAGGAAAGAAGAGTATAGCAGCGGCATCGGGGCGAGCGAAAGAAGAAGAAGAAGAAGAGACGAGGAGAGAGAAAGAGAGAACCGAGGGGAGTTTCGAAACGCTCCAAAAGGGATGACGCACGAGAAATTTTGCACGCAAGAGAGAAAGACGCGAACTCGCCAAAAATACGACGTTTTATATGCGTTTTATATCATACGCCTGAGGCTCTCCAACAGCAGTAGCAGCAGCAACGGGTTATACATGCGTTCTTGACGGGCAGCGCCATTTTTCTCTCCTCCAAGCGAAAACGTAATCGCACTTTGGCGAAAATTTGGTAGCTCGAGAGAAAAGAAAAAATTTTAAAAAAACGCGAACGACTTGTTAAATCTTTTAGTGGGTAAAGAAATCTTGGGCAAATGGATCGAGACTTGTATACATATACCATGTGTTTATCGAGGTAGAGAAGAGGTATTTTGTATCGAGAACTGGAGAAAATAAAAATCGCAGACGAATTTAGCTTCTGTTTGAAAAGCGTACAGGCGGAATTGAAGAGCCTCTGCCTCAATCAATTTATAAAGTCAGCAATTGCTTAATGCAGTTTAATTGCGAGTGTATTCGCTATGCGCTCTGCAGTATAATCGATCAATGCAATTTAACATACACAAGACATTGGAATGGAATTGCACTTTCTTTTTGTTGGCGCAAAGAATAATTACGACGCGGTCTCGACGAAAGCACATCTTGGTTTATTGGCAAGATCAGATTAAATTCTGATTTTGAAAATGAAATTGACGACACCTGCGACGTTGCTGGTTAATGTCAAAACAATATGGAATACCGAGCTGTGCTTAACAATTACAAATATAAGCTAAATATACGTTAAAAGAAGTATTAATTATTTTCTAATTTAAATGAATTAATTTATCACTATATATAAAATCAGCATAGTCACCGCAAAGTGGTACTACAATTCATTCGCTCAAAGCTCTTGGGTGACTTGAATAACAGCATTATTATGATGACCTGTGCACATAACATTTTATTTGAAAAAATGTTCTGTTCCTATTTGTTTTTTTTTCGCCGAGATAGTTAACTTCCTAGGATGATATTTCTCTTTATTCTTATTCTTATTGTTTTAAAAATTACGTCTGAATAAATCGCAATATAATTTTTAATAAACTATATCTCTTAAGAACAATCCAAAACTCATAAACCACGACTAAAATTTTATAGCTATTGTTTTGATTGGTTTTTAATAAGAGAGGTAGAAAAACAGTTGTCCATATTTACATACCTTTAATAAAGAGATATGAGCATTGTTAAAATTCAAAACACTTTCAGATTGCTAATTTAGATCATAATAATAATGGCGAAGTTGCAGGTGTGAATTTATAACAATGTGGCATAAGTCACGAATACCAATTTAAATTGAGAAGCACCGTCTATAAAAATGAAGCGTTTTAAAAACGCGCGCTCCTACTTAATATACAATTTTTTAAATTAATTCTTAATCAAAGAAGAATTACAATTAAATTCCCAGCCGTGTGTAATGCATCCATGCCCTCATTATCGAATTCCCATTAATTGGTATAATACCCTGCAGTAAGTGCATGAATTTTTTGTATTTACAATCAGTTCTGTTGTTTATTTCCGTACGACCAGCATGGACATTACACGCATCGATTCATTTAAAAAAATGTTCCTAATAGCCTAATTACCAGCCGAAATAGAAACAATGGCCATACAGAAGTATACTATATCTGATCGAGATTGTCTCTTAGTCTCGATTCAAGAGTGCATCCCAAGAAATTTCAATAAATCCGCAGCCGAGAAGGTGTTCGATTTTCCGAACAAAGAGCCACCAGATCGATTTGTCCGTATATCCACTCGAGCAGCCGCAGCAGCAGCGGTACAGCTCGAATCGATTTCTCTCCTTTACGCGGACGCGCGATCCCGTTCTCTTTTGCATGTATATAATCCTCTGTACTTCTACAGGCTCCGTTCCCTTTTTTCCTCTCCGCCGTGTGCTCAACCTCACACACACACACACACACACACACACACACACACGCACACACACATACACACCAGTTATTGTACATCAGCCCAGCGAATGTCAGCGTGTCGTCACACATATTTTCTGGACGAGATCGAATTTCTCCCGGGCGGCGACGTCACGATCCGCGGGAAGCTTTCGAAAGCCGTGCACACAAATTTCCATCGTAAATATTTACGTATCAATAGACACCGCGGACGTTGCATCGCTTGTCGTACCGAGCGTCCCCTTTCTTTTTAAGCTCGATATCTCATTGATTCTGACCTTTTTACAGTTAACACACATGCGGACTTACAACCCGGCCGTGGCTCTTTGTCGAGTGCTAAATGTTATTTAGCGCGCGCGCGCGCCCGCAACACAGAATGAATGCAAGCGATTCCTTTGAGCTCATCAGGAGATATTGTGTCTGTGTGTGCAGGGCATTTTTAACCTTACGTAAACGAGGAGAAAAGCTCTTTTATCAGACTTGCATGTGTCGGGCTGACAAGATCGCTCGTCCGGGTGCTTAAGATATGCGTATATATTTATATATATATATTCTCAAGCGACACACATTCTCGCGGGTTATTTTTCGCGCGTATATTATGGCCACACGCGCGCGCGCTATACACGCGTGAACCAATGCCAATATGCTGCACTGCTCTCTCGGGGGGCTTTGTGTGTAAGCGAAATCTCGAGCGAGCGCAGCAGCGGAGGAGAAAGTGACGTATATCTTTATGGTTCTCGCACTTAATTCGGCCATTAAATGTGTGTTCGAATGAAAAAGTTGGCGTGCACTTTTTTCTTTTCTTTTTTTATAATTTATTAATATCCTTCCTTGCTCCAAAAAGTAAATCTCGTTGTGTACACTGAAAAAAAAAATTTCTTTGATTCAAACAAATGCATTTCGTTGCCGACAAATTCTTTGATTCAAACAAATATTTATTGAAGCTGAGTTGACTACTATTTGCTTTGATAAAATAGTTGTTTGGGATTAACATTTCAGTTACTTAGTTTTATGTTTAGTCAATTCAAAGAAAGCTTATTTGATTAAAAGAATTCTTTTAACACATTAATTAAATCATTTATTCGAATCAAATACATTGATGTCATTGAGAGTACAATATTTATTTTAATAAATATTTATTCAAAATAATCAAGTGATTTATTTAAGAAACGTAAACATTTATTTGGTACGAATAAATGATTTTTCAATTAAAAAATTATTAGAAACAAAAAAATTTTTATTTGCATTAACTAAATTATTTCTTCAAACCAAAAAAAAACAGGTATTTGTTTCTAATACACAATAAATCAAAGTGATGTATTAATATTTTGTTAATTTAACTATTTGTTTTTTAAATTGAGTAAATATTTCTTTGAAACAAACTAATTATTCTGTAATAAGTCAATACTTTAGCAAATACATATTTCTTTTACTCAACTCAAACTATATATTGTTTCAAATAAATTGTCTCTTGGAACTAGAC
>UELU01127709.1:0-10773 GCA_900490025.1 Megastigmus dorsalis
ATGTATGGTTCAAAGGGTTAAATACATTGAGGTTAGAATTACATTTTTATACCTTCTTTACAATTTTGCCTTATACCTTGGCCAATTCTATACAAGCCCTCAAAATTTCAAAAAGCTATGTATTTTCTACCGTAAGATTTACGATTTCGGCACAAAAAATCTCATTTGTTCCCACTGTGCGCCGGTTCAGTTTCAATGTGTATAGGCAGGACTGATAGATGATGAAGTGGTAATTGTTTAGAAAATATTAATTCTTTAAAAATATCATTCGGGATGATGCGGCACACTAGAAATTTATATCATACACTTTTTGCTTCACATACCTTAAAATAAAGAAACATTTGAGGTAGCATAACAATAAATTAATGAATTGTTTAAAAAAAAGTTTCAAGAAATCACGATTCTTCAAGTGAAATGCTCGAAAAATTCGGTATAAAATCATTCAGGATAATGCCAAATAGGAGACATTAACAATAAACAAAAGAATTGGTTAAAAAAAAGATATAAAAAAATATCGATTTTCCGACAGAAATGTTCGAAAAATCTTGTATTCTAATCATTCAGGATGATGCGGCACACTTGAAACTTATAACATATACTATTTGCTTCACATACTTTAAAATAAAGAAAGATTTGAGGTAGCATAAAAATAAATTAATGAATTGTTTAAAAAAAAGATATCGATAAATCCCGATTCGTCAAGTAAAATGCTCGAAAACTCTGGTATAAAATCATTCAGGATAATGCCGCATAGTTTAAATTTATAACATGTACTTGTTGCTCCAGATACTTTAAAATAAACAAAGATTTGAGGTGGCATAACAATAAAAAAAAGAATAGTTTGTCGAAAAATCGATATTAACAAAAAAATTTTATTTTTAATGGGATTTGAAAATGAATTCTTTTAAGCATATTAAAACACAACACTCTTCACGAAAAGAAATAATTAATTTGTTGCAAATATTTTAAATAATTGGCGTTGACATGAATTTACGTTTTTTTTTAAATAGCCCACATACACGTTAATTTTATCGAAAAATTGTAAGCAAGCCACTAAAATTTTACATATGGTAACAGGGTATTTCGGGGAGTAACTGTACGACGAGTACTTACCCCGGGACGTACCGAGCACGTCCGACGGCAACTCAAACCACGAGTTGCCGCGGCCTGTTACAACGTGAGAGCTCCGTGCTCTCACTTCTCTCGTTCTCGGTGTGTCTGTGTGCATGTGTATCCCCACGCACGGACCGGCGGCTCTCTTTGCTGGGCTCGGCTGCTCAGCCTATGATTTGCAGCTGATTGCTGCAAGTCCCGCGGAGAGTGGCTGTAATCGGGGCTCGGACACGGGAAATAAATAATAAGCAAAGCGCTGGACGAATAAACTACAATAATGATGTTAGTGTGTGCGCCCCGGCTGATGTCGTCGAACGCGCACACTTCAATTCAAACTTAACGAAAAGAAGAATGAATGAAAAGCCGAACGTACCGGACGTTCAAATAATTTTACCTTCCGAATATAATATTCCAATTGATTTTTATATTCGGCCAACGCGTGTATAGCTTGGCTATACTCGATGGCTCGCTGTGTCTCCGACGTAAACACGCCGGTGCGTGTTTACTCGCGCGATCTACAAGGAATGTGTAGTGCTGTGCCGGCGAACAGCAGCTACTCTCGCTACCGTACGAGTATAAGAGAGAGAGAGAGAGAGAAAAAGAAGATACGAATTAACGTTCGGAATTCGTATCCGAATGCTCGCACAATTATATCGCCTACTGCACTCGCAGTATAATGTAACTTACTTGGTGCAAGTAGTGCTCCTGGGCGAAACTCCTTGCTTCCTATTCTTTCCCTTGTGAGTGGCCGGTCGGCCCACTCACCACGCAACTATCCTGGGCTGAGGAAATTCGCTCGTCCCTCCTCGGACGCCGCCGTTGACGAGGTACGCGGAAAGGAAGGATTCCTCCCCGAACACGCTTCGACGTGGACGGCACTCCGATGCACGCACTGCACACCACGTCCGCACTTATCTTCCCACAAGAACCCGCGTCCTCGAATTCTCCGCGATTCGCGCTAAGGAAATCTCAAAAATCGTTCACTGCTCGAAAATACGTCCGGTATCGTCCGTAGGTGCTTCCCTCCCTCGCGCGCAGCCGTTAATCTCATTAGCCGCGGTCGTCTAGTTGTTGCTTGCGAGGACATGAATTATTACGAGAATAATTACGCGTCACAATTTAGCACGTATCCGTACGCTCGAGATTTGAGGTGGAGCAACGCACAATTTGGTGAGCCAAGCGACTCAAAAATATTGTAAAGCGTATTGCGTGCCTCTTCAAGGCAAATAGCTAAAATATTATATCATATGAATTAAATTCATAGTAGAGTCACTTAAATAAATAGCGTGCCTACTGCGACAGGCATCTAATATTTCGCTAGACTCTTTCATTATATTTTATTTTGTTACAATGAAATTAGCATGCCTCTCAGAGGTTCTTTTGTAAATATTTATTTGCCTATTAAAGGACTCAAATTGTTAAGATCAACTCCAAATTATCGAGTTTGAACTTATTTGTATTTATTATTTGATATTGTTGCATGTGTGTGTACGTGTCTGTCCACAACCCGAAACTCAGCTCGAACGTCTCTGGCGGTTCGACCTCACGATTCTGCCTCTGGCTAGTCGCGCATGACTAAGAAAATAGAATTTAATTCAGATTAATTAATCGAGTGGCACTGCTCGAATTTAGAGTAATCACTTTAAGTAAATCTAAAAATACAGTGCCTGGCGCCCTGATTTCCTCTGCGTATGCAGATAATTATTAAAATTGTAAATAATATAACTTATTAAAATTTGGGACGGTAAATCAACCGTCATTTGCCTCCTACTTATACACGCGGGGAAGCTACCGAGTCGCTCCCACACTCAGTCAAATTGCCCCGTTATAATATATCTCAAATCGGATACAGAATCTTTCACAGAGGAGCTCGCGCAGCTGTTACAGAGGCTCTCGCCGCCAACGCCTGGGACCCATCAAACGAGAAATGATCCGTTACCAGGAGGAGTGAGCAGAGGCGACGCTCGTGTTAAGTAGAGACGAAGGGCGAGCAAATGGACCGGAAGAGATACTAGCGAGGAGAGTAGATCATCGTCTGAAGAGGGAGAAGGGCGTGATACGCCCCGGCTAAGGCATAGTGGGAGGAGGCATAAGACATGTTGGAGGTCAGCTTGGAGCCTGACGGGGCAAGACAGTTCCGAGTCAGAGGAAGAGTACACAGAACTACCACTTAGGCCTCGACGGCCTTATAACCCATTGCCGAACGAGCGGGACCGCAGGCCGCCCAGCGTAGTTGATTGTATGAAGATCCTGAAAGGATGGAGATTAAAATTCACCGGTGGAGACAAAGAGGGGCCAGAGGATTTCCTGGCCAGAGTGGAAGATTGCCGGAAGAGCACGGGTCTCACGGACCAGGAGGTTGTGAGAGCACTGCCGAGCGTGCTGAACAAAAACGCGAGTCGGTGGTTCAGGACGGTGGTGGAAGAAGAGCAGACGTGGAGGCACCTCAAGAAGCATTTTCGGCACCAGTTCGTGGGAGACCTAGACAGAGAAGACCTACTGGAAGACTTACGCTGGAGAACCCAAGGAAAAGGGGAGAAGATATCCAAATTCATCTCCAATTTTAGATACATGATCGGATACTTCAAGCGCCCACCGTCAGAAAGGAAACAGCTGGAGCTACTGTATAGAAATTTGTTGCCGGAATACCGCAAAGCGATTAAGCATTTACCCCTACACTCGATAAACGACATCGAGAAGTATAGCCGGGAGTATGAGAAGGAGAAGGACCTTCATAGTCGCTATGCGCCGCCGCCAATAAGCGATAAGATGAACATTCCAAACGCTGGATACGAGGAAACCAAGAGGGGTGTACGTGTCGCCCTCGTGGAGGAAGAGGATGTGCCGGCAGAGACGGCGAGCGTGTCAAGGGCGCAGCCGAGTAACAAGCCAGGAGTCATGAAACCGAAGCCCAGTACGAAAGCCTCGGCCGAAAGGACCACCAAAACACCGGTGACGACAGCGCAAGTGGAAGCTAGCGAGGTCACACCAAAGCAGACCACCCTGACACCCAAGCCGGTAGAGATAGCGGCCACAACACCCAGCGCGACGAGTGATCAAGGTGCACGTGGCCCCAACCCATGGGCCACGAATGCACAGGCAAAAAGAGAGTTCGTGGGCGTGTATTTCAAGTGCTCACGATCAGGACACAAAGCATCAGAGTGCCCCGATGCACTGTGTTTCACCTGTAGCAAGGCCGGCCACATGTCGCGGAACTGCCCTCTATAGGGCCAGCAGAAGATACAGTATTGCCAGGTGTGTGACACCCAAGGTGTCACCTTCAAAACGTGCCCAAAATGCGCCCATCAACGCGCGAAGTGGGGAAACGAGTAAGCTGGGGTTGTCGTAGAGTCCCACACCCCCCAAGCTGGTACACCAGGGACATCAGATGAAGTAACACGTCTACCCGAGGATAAACCTGACCGACACAGTGAGAGGAAGGAAGATGTGAAGTGGTTACAGAGAGTACCACCTGAAGATAGTGCGAGAAGGGTCGGTGTCAAGCCAGCAGAGCCAGCACCTTTGCCAGCGCCCGAGAAAGGAGCAATCAAGAAGCGATTGCCAGAGAAGAGTTCTTGGATCAAGACGGAGGAGCTCAAACCATCTACCGGGCCAAGAATGAACAGAATGAGGTTATCTCAGGAGGAAGTGACGAGCATCCCTATGAAAAAGCCGTGCGAGAGGAAAGCCACGGAGCTAGGGTCGTCAAGGGACGAGATAACGAGGATGTTGGAGAAGAGCCACTGCGTGCAGTACAGACGAGTCAGCGACACGAGGGCGAGAAGAGAAGAAGGGAGAACCTTCGAGAGCGAATGAGGGAGTACCTCAGTGTGAGCCGCTTTGCCGACTCAGCCAGAGGTCCGCCAGGGACACAAGGGCACGAGTCCGGCAAAATGACGGGTGTGCCGTTAACAGGCGAGCAAGGAGGCCTTCCAAACGTCGCAGTAGAACTCCCACGGGACAAGCCAGGCCAAGAGAAGCCAACAGCGCCGAGGAGAGAGAGTGGAAGCGAGAAGAGGAGAGAGAGATCACACGATAACCTGGCACAGGGGAAGCTTTGCAGCGATGGCGAAGCTGTAGGTCGAGAGAAACCCACTCAGCCAGTCTGGAACGCTGCCGGAAGAGGAGCGGGAATTGACAGGGTTAACGTGGAAAATTTAATCCTAGGGGAGGAGAGGGCTGTGCGAGGCACAGTAGAGAGTGCAGAAGAGCATGACGAGAAAATTGCCGGTATGTGTGTAGAGAATCGGAATTTTCTCACGGTAGTCCTCGGAGGCAAGTCGTACCGAAGACTATTTGACCCAGGGGCCATGGTGTCACTAGAAGGACCGGAGATCACGAGGACATTTCGAGATCGCTTAGAGCCGACGCAGCTGGCGGTACGAGGAGCAGTAGGAGGCTTGATGCAAGTGGCAGGGTTGTTGAGGATGAACATAGAGGTAGACGGACACTGAGGTATTACCAATACGGGCTCTTACAACCTTGGAGTATGACTTGCTGTTGGGCATAGACTTCTGCAAGGTGTTTCAGTGCGAAGTGAAGTATGGAGAGGAAACCTGGAGGGTCAGAAGCGGACGTTGGAGATCTTTTGCCGGTGGAGAGAAGAGCGCTGAAGCTACCATTTATGCGGAGTGTGCAGGAATTTGTGAGCTGAAGAATGAAGAGAGAGAGCTGGTGGCGAGGATAGTGGAACGATTGGTGCCAGAAAAGACGGACGAGCATGCAGTGACAGATCTCACGGAACATTCAATCGACGTCCAGGGAGCCCCACCAATAAAACACAAACTACGCCGTATGTCGCCAGCGATGCTAGAAGTCGCCCAGAAGGAAGTGGACGCGATGAACCGCATGGGCCTGATAGAGAGATCAGCCAATGAGTGGAGCAGAGCGCCGGTGCTTGTCAAGAAGTCGAATGGCAAGTACCGGTTCTGCATCGATTTCAGCGACCTGAATCGGGTGACCAAGAAGGATGCCTACTTGATACCGAACATGGATTCCATCTTGGATAAACTGAGAAGAGCAAAATATATAACCAAGATAGATCTGGAGTGGGCGTATTTCCAAGTGCCGGTAGAGAAGACGAGCCGGAAATATACCGCCTTTGCCGTGCCAGGATCGGGATTGTGGCAGTTCAAAAGGATGCCCTTTGGCCTGTCTAATGCACCAATGATATTCCAGAGACTCATAGATGCCCTATTTGGCCCGGAGGTAGAGCCCTTCGTGTTTGGATATCTGGATGACATAATTGTAGTCACCGAAGACTTTCAGGAGCACCTACACTGGTTGGAAGTAGTGTTGCAGAGGTTAAGAGACGCAAACCTGTCCATAAACCGAGAGAAATGCGAGTTTTGTTGTTCGAATGTGACATACTTGGGTTTCCTACTGGATAGGGAGGGACTGCGGCCGGATCCAGTGAAAGTAGCGCCGGTAGTCAACTATCCAGCACCCCAGACAATCAAGCAGTTGAGGCATTTTCTTGGTATGGTCGGATGGTATTCGAGGTTTATGGAGAAGGATTCCGAGTGGACGGTGCCGCTAGTCAAGCTCCTGAGGAAGGATATGCCGTGGAAGCGGCAGGAGGAACAACAAGATACTTTTGATAAGTTGAAGAAGGCGCTAACAGAAGCGCCAGTTCTTTCTAGGCCGGATTTCTCAAAACCATTTTCCATACAGTGCGATGCCAGTGACTACGCGGTGGGAGCAGTATTGACACAGGAGGGAGAAGATGGTGAGCATCCAATAGTCTGTGTCAGCAGAGTTCTTACGCCAGCAGAGAAAAACTACACCACGACGGAGAAGGAATGCTTAGCACTAGTGTGGGCCGTCAAAAAGCTGAGACCGTATATCGAGGGTTACACGTTCACGGCTGTGACGGACCATAGCGCGCTGAAATGGCTGAAAACGACAAAAGAACCGACAGACCGGATAGCAAGGTAGCTACTGGAGTTACATGAGCTCGACTTCACGATTGTGCACAAGAAAGGAGCGCTCAATCACCTGCCGGATGCCCTGTCACGAATGTTCGAGTCGGAAGAAGCGCAGGCAGCCGCGTTTGAGGAGGTACAGGACCCCCGCTATCTAAGAACCCTGAAAGGAGTGATTGAGACACCCCATAAATACCCAGAGTGGAAGGTAGAGAATGGACTATTGTATCGTCATAAGAAGGATGCACTGCTGGACCCTATCATCACGCCGGAAGAAGGATGGAGGCTAGTAGTGCCGGATGAGTATCGAGAAAGAGTGTTACGGGATGCCCACGATGAGGCATCGGCCGGACATCTGGGAAGAGAAAAGACGTATGACCGAGTGGCTCGCGATTACTACTGGAAAGGCGTGTGGAATGACGTACATCAGTTTGTCAACCAATGCCAGCAGTGCCAGAGGTATAAGGTATCGCAATTGGGTCAGCAAGGGTTGATGGGCCAAAGGATAGTCGAGAGGCCGTGGGCAGTGGTAGCAATAGACCTGATGGAGTTCCCGCAGAGCAAGAATCGGCACAAGTATTTAGCCGTATTCCAGGACTTATTCACGAGATAGGTGGAGATCAAACCCCTGACAAGAGCAGATGGATAGTCGGTAGCAAGGGCACTGGAGGAGCTCATACTGTTCAGATGGGAAACGCCAGATTACGTCCTTACTGACAACGGTCGGGAGTTTGATAAGACGCTGTAGTCCATGCTGCAAGAGTACGGGATTAACCATGTGACCACTTCACCATATCACCCACAAGCCAACCCAGTCGAGAGAAGCAACCGCACCTTAAAGACGTTGATCGCGATGTTCATCGATACGGATCAGTGAGATGCAGCCCAGAATTTTAATGCCAAACTTGTCCCCAAGTACGAAGGGCCAATGGAGGTCATGGATATACGGTCACCTACGGTATATGTTTTAGGCCAGGGTGGGGGAGGTAGTCGTCGAATAACTAAGTCGCACGTGTCCGAATTGAAGAGGTTCGTTTCCCCTAGGCTAGGCCCCCCCCCCCACGTAGGTTCCAACCACCCGTCCCGTAACCCCTAAGTGTTCTTTTAGGAATTCTACATGGATTGGTCGGGAGAGGCAGTGCCGTCGGTGTCGGTAGTAAGTAGAGACTAGCATCTGTTGTCTGTGTCGTTATGGTAAAGGGACCACGCAAGGCGGGCCGGAGGTGACGTTAACTGGTTTTTTGATCCCAATCTAGGTCATGTTACGAGCTGGAAGACGACGTGCATCCATGCTGGGTCGGGCACACCCACCCTACCCCAGATATGGGTTGGCCAAGGAGAAGGAAGAGCCAGAAGAGCCGCAACCAACCCTTACTCCAACCGTCCAGTGTCCTCCACGCCCGGCGAGTCCATGGCTGAGTTGGGCCGACCAGCTTGCGGAAGAGCTCAAGCTGGCGGACGAGCTCCACCAGAAGGAGCAGAGCCGGGTAGGAGAGGCGAGGGGCGTTGCTGAGAAAGGAGGCGACGGAGTGGACAGCCTTCACGGTCCTACCCCGAGGCCTCAAAATCCCGAAAAAAAATTGCCGGTTGTGCCGGAGGAGGCGACGGTGGCCCCTAGTGGCGGATTCGCTTATTTTGCGCAGGAAGTGGGGGAGGACCTCGAGGAAGAGGCGCCAGAAAGCGAGCGGCATTAGAGAGAGAGAGAGGCGGCGGTGGCCGAGCTCGCCGAGCTTGTGGGCCCCGGTGAGACCGTAGAGGTGCCGGCCTCCCCCGTACCAGGGGGATTAACGAAGGGAATCGGTCTGCATGGACGTAGGGTCACCGTGATCTCCTTCCTGCCGGTCCCCAGGGCGTCGCCGGGACCGCCACAAGCCTGGGACGAGGACTGGGAGGACCCAGTTCCCCAACATGGCGAGACTGGCGCCGAGAGCAGCCAGTAGCGTTGGTGGAGCTGGTGCCCGCCAGTCGCCGCACAGTGTGAAAAAATTTTTTTTCCTGTTCGTAAACCTAATATCCAACGATTGCGTGAACCAAATTGGATGAAATTTGGACAGGATATACATTGAGTAGTGTAGAATAAAAGAAAAATATCAGGAACAGACAAAAATAATTTTCAGATCCAGAAAATACGGGGCAAAATGAGGTACTTTCGTTTTTTAATTATAAATCTGGCCATACGTTTACAACTCGTGTTACTTTTATTGTATAAACAGTGTTGCTTATATATTTCAGTCGACTTCAGTCACTGATCGACTTATATATTTTAGTCTTTCTTAAACGACTTGCAGTAATTAAAAGGTAACATTTTACTGCCAAAAATGTATAGCATAACCTAAAAACAGCTTTACCGAATGGAAAATTCTAGACTTATTACTCCGTTCTAACTGAATGATGAATTTTAAATGAAAACTTGACATAGACTAGGAAAATTAAAATATCAAAGAATTCTCTGGCATTATTAAAATTATGCAAAAAAATATAAAAATATGTCACATATTTTAAATTTTGTCCAAAGCCGGAAAATTCAAGTAAAAGTGGCTATTTTTAACTTTGAAACTATAGAGCCTATCATGTTACCATAATTGTAGAAATAATTTTTGTATAAATTGTTTATTTCTCGCGTACTTCGCGAACTTTGCATATAAATATAACCTTTAAAATTAAAAAAGCTGTGCAATGTACACTTTTCTTACTTCTGTTCAAGAATTGTTTAGATCGTGTATACATACGTAAATTAATGGAATTATTGTTCAACAACTGTTAGTAAATATAGAATTTAAAAATTAAAATGTAATAGTTCCGTTATTTTTTTTTCAATCTAAAGACTTATTTAATTAACAAAAGACCATTTTCACAGTTTCAACAGAAACATATACATGCTATGATTTAGTCCGCATGTGATTTTCAAACACAATATTAATAATATTAGAACACAATATTACAACCTATATACATCGGAACATTATTTACAAATTTAATCATATAAACATTTATAATTCAGTATTATAAATCGTTGGGTTAGAAGTGGTCCACACCATATAAAAAACGTGCAACGATTCACCCTATATAAAAAAGTGCAACGATTCACCCCATGTAAAAAAGCGCAACGATTGACCCCATCTAAAAGAATCGCAACAATTTACCCCGGTTTAGCGAAGCTAAGCTTTCTTACACGGAGAAAAATGTGCTACTAATCTAGTAGCAATCCGGCTGCTACTAAAACAGTATCAGACCTCTGCTACTAAATCAATAGCAAAATGCTACTGTATTTGCCGCAGCGTGCTACTATTTCAGTAGCAGGAACTCTGCTACTACCTTAGTAGCAGAGCTGCTGTAAAATTAGCAGCAAACTGCTACTAATTCGGTGCGTAAGAGTCTCTTGTAACCCCACTCCTCCGCCCCGCACCGCTCCTCACGGCCTCACCGCGTGGCCCCGCATGGCGCGTATTCCGTTAACAAAGAAACGTTAAAGTTGAAAGTTTTATTTGCTTATATCTCGAGAACGGCTTCGTCCCCCAGTAAATGGTTTACACCAAACGAAAGAACGTAAAATTTTGCATTGGAAACGGTTATTTACTCGATTTTGATGAGTGTAAAGTTTCGAGATAATTAGTCGAAAAGAAATGGCGCCGATTCAAGCTATCCTAAGCCCTTCAGGGAGTAAAAAAGTTTGTATAAGTTCCATACCTATAATGTCAATTTGTAATGATGGCCGAGAGCGTTAAAGCGCGTGCAC
>UELU01127715.1:0-10747 GCA_900490025.1 Megastigmus dorsalis
CTTTATAATTCACATACGTATAAGAAACATTTTACAAACGTTTCTAAAACGTTTCCTGAGACACCAAAAGCGGACATTTCAAGGTTTCTAAAACGTTTCTGAAACGTTTCTTCCACTTTCAGAGAATTGTTTTTAAGTTTCCAAAGAAACGTTCTAGAAACGTTTCTCCAACGTATCGTGCTATGTGGGTAATAACGTCTTGATTACGTCTTAATTAGCGCGCACGAGTCAAGTTCATATATATATATATTTTTTTTTTAAAGGAAGCGAATTAACATTTTAAGCATACGGGATACATACATCAGCATCACGGGACGTGCATTATACACTATAGTATTGCGGAGTGTACTCGAAGGATGTGACAATGAGGAAGACGAGGCGAGGCGTCGAGAGAGAGAGAGAGAGATGAAGCTGGGCGATGCTGTACACCGACGCGGCCGCCGCGTGACTCTGTGCAGAATCTACACCATATATACTCGTGTCAACGCGATGAGATCGCTTAATAAGCGCTGAGCATGCATGCACTGGCAAGGGCGGAGCGAGGGAATTAGCTGCTGCTGTTGCTGCTGCGCATCACGTTGCGACTCGCACCTACGTATAATACAAATCTCGGTGTGTGTGTAAGCGCGTGTCTATAGATACACACCTGGCTCGAAGCGTGCATTTTTTTCTCTTTAAAGCTTTTCAATGTACTTTATATATAGTTGAAATTATCTGAGAAAAGATATTGCGCGTATCCGGTGGAATTTTCAAAATGAACAGGATGCATATTAATTATCGCGTACGTATCGTTTCTTCGCGGTTTCGAAATATGTCTTTTGTAATTTACGAAAGAAAAACTACGCAGCAGCAGCAGCAGCAGCAAGAGGTGAGCGCAGTTGAGGGGCATATAACTTTTCCTCGTCGTACAATAACAAAGTTTATGACGTTTGTACCGGTCGAACGTGGCACGCACTAGCTCAGGAGTTTTGACGTGCTCTTAATGTCCATTAATAATTAAGAGGATACATGGCTCGTCGTGCTGCTGCTGCTCGCTCGCGCTGCACTCCTATATATACCTCGTTTGACGCGCACATAGAGCCCGGCTCGACGGCTTACGTTGTGCTCTCTCGGTCTGCAGTGTGCTTATGAACTCGATGATTAGATTGGCAGATTCGCTGGGTAGAAAATGAGGTTCAGCCGAGCTGATTATTTATGAGCCACGTAATGATTGCTAATAGTCTGCGGTACGACTTATTTCGCGCTTTATAGCTGCGCAGAACTGGAAATAATGCAAGTATTATTCGTTTTGAAAACTATTTCGCGCGGATAGAAATATTGATGTTCTATACAAGTACCTTAATGGAAATAAATAATAGTAATTTTAAATATTATGTGAGTGCAATGGCACAAGTTAAAAATCGATAAAATAATAATGGTCACGACTAAAGAACTGAAATAGGATTATTATACTTTGTATTCGAAAGCAATTATTTTAAACTTAAATCTCCAAAACCTGTCAAGTACAAAGATTGAATTGGTTTCCACTACGATAGCGCATCTAAACATAAATATTCAAAGCTGTTAGTCTCTATATGATCAAACGGCAAAGCTTTCGTGTATACGCTCCTGGCAAACACCTTACATAAAGCAAGACGAAAATCATAAAATTCGTCATCGTATTATCTCTAGCACATGTACACGCTTATGCCAGCGCATTTTTTTCTGCCGCAATGCATACACGTGCGTATAGTCGCAGAGGTTGAGGAAGTCCGCTTACGTAAAGGAAGCTGAGGAATTCACTGTTGATTCGAGTGACTAATCCTCTGGAACGATAGAGCCGCGATCGCAAGAATTCAACGTTTTTCTCATGCCTAACTCCTATGCGGTTGTTTTCTTTGCGTTTTCTCGATTTCATTATGCGATCGTAGTCGCACACGTATACGTGTATGTCCGTGATCGAGGTTCCGAATGATGCTTTTTACGCGCTGAGGGTTACGCGGGAGGAAGTTGCGTGTCCGTGGGGATTTTTAATTCTATTGCCTCACCGTTTAACGCATCTAGTCGCTGACGATCGTTTCCGGATTTTGTTTTTTCTTACCTGCGCAGCTAGTTTACAAATCAAGAAGGTTTATCGTCGCGATCGATACCGATTGCGTTGCGCAATCCATTTATACACTTTTCTTGGATCTTATATAAAATAGTAGGTAATGTAGGAATGCGATGATAATTATTCTATACTGAATTTAAAATTATCGTTGTGAATAAATCAATTGCATGTTCAAAATGGTATGAGCTGACGTGTGGCCTTTCTATTTATAGAAATAAATCGTAGCATATAGTACTCTATAGATATTGAAAATACCACACAATGGTCAGTCATTACAGTTGGTCACTTTAACAGAAATTAAGTATGAAAAGCAGAGCTAATAGTCAGATTTTACTTATTTATATCGTAACAATAAAGTTCCATGTCAACTATGACAATTGTTAATACTTTCGGTGGAGAGGAAAAATTCATAATGCCCATTTCAAATGAAAGTCCCACATACATTTATCCAGTGCAAAGTGCTTCGAGCATAATGAAATTTTTGAGAGGCATGCACCCAGAATGTGTACACAAACATTTTTCCCCTCTGACCTAGCTTTGCTCCTACCGACAGGAATTTTTTTTAGTGCCACACTCGACAATGCAATCAACCCGGCATCTGATTCCAAAATAGTACAATCAACAGTGTTATAAAAATGTTAATTTTCATTACATATTTACAACAGTTTCAAGTACATTTTAAAATCTGCATTCTTCGCATTATCGTCGTTTTTTGATAATAATACTTACGACTCGTAAAGATTTTAATATCTACTTCGTACGGCGTGTTTGGAATTCATCAGCATTCGCGGGATATACGAGAATATTTAAAAATGCATATGAATGCACGCAACGGGTTTACCACGAACTCCAATAACAGAATTAATAGGGCGGCAACAATTAACGATATAACGACATCGCCGAACTGCTAGAATATCGTGGCACTTTGATTGTAGGGTAATTTAATATCCTACCACACCCAGTTAAAATTTATATAGCCGAATAATTTAGACATTTACTCGAGCGCGACAATTTTACGGAACTATAATATCCTTTAAAAGAAAGATTCGTCGAGCATCCTTTATTATACACGACTTGCGGGCCTCGAAAGTCAATAGCTATGTTTGTCGCGTAAACAATCCAAGCTTAACTCGCGTCTTTTCCAACCCAATAAACCTCGTCGCGTATATATATAGGCGATCAAACAACGTCTCGGAGCAGCGCAATATCGAAATAGCCCCATTGTAAAGTGCGACATGGAACAATAACGGAGAGACTATGCATTACTCGCAAAAAGCGAACTCGACTAACTAATAATAATAATATCTAACCCGGAATAATTTCGACGAAATAATTGAGCACTGCGCACATAGGCACAGGCACGCAAATCCCGCCATGATAAGCGCGCGCGTGATTCTGTTTATTTCGTATAGACGCAACCCGGCTCCGTACTACAATTTGAACAAATACTCCATGCAATTGCATATGCACACACACACACACACACACGGACGCATCCGGTTGCTCTCTTATACGAGAGTCGACAATTGGGCGTGCGAGCGACGTCGACGCCTCGAGAATACAAAACAAGTTATATATATTATATGGAAAGGACTCTGCGCCGCTAGTTTTCTGTCTTTCTGTGTCTGCGTACATACGTCATATACGCAAATGAATTTTCACGCGCGTGTGTGTGTTGGTGTATACAGTGCCGCACGTCACGGGGGCAGCGTATATATAGCCTCTTATTTCGCAGTGCGCGCCCCATAGGACGTATAATATATAGGCTTCATTTGCGAGAAGAGATTCGGTATGTGCGCGGCTGTTATGCCGGGATATATGGAGGAGACACGTTGGTGCGCGTCAGCTTCGTTACGAATGACTGAAATTGGTTTTACGGAAAATTGTGCTTACTCATAACACTCGAGTCCTTCATTGTGCTGCTTTATACGTTTATACATTTATTTACTCTGTATAGTATGGGGATTGCCGAGATTAGACTTGATTGCGCCAAATTGTCGCGAGCATATAATATACACACATATATATACATTCAAGTGAAATTGCAAGTTCGCTCGGCGATACTTGATAAGTCGTAATATTACTGCGTGCACTGAAAAAAATGATTTTTGGAAGGAGGTCGAAAATAAGTACCAACAAAATAATTTCTACTAGCGGTTAATAAGCAGGTTTTCCATTCAAATTACTAATTTTCTATTAGGTTTAAGTGGATTCTACTTGCTTCAAAATTACTTTTTTGTCAGTGATTGTAATTAACAATCCGAAGTTTAGGTTAACGTGCGATTTAGAATGATTTGTCGCGAAATAAACATATTGGTGTGCGAATAAGGTATAAATCTTAATTTTAAATAAGTGGTCGAGTTATGATTTCAAATATTCTCAAAGTATACAAAGATCGCAGCTGAATTCAATAGAACGTAAAAATAATCTTTAAATATATTAGCCTTCGTCCAATCCCCGAACGTTAGCTCGCATATATGCCCTTTTGCCGCATTTCTCTCTCTGGCGGAGCGAAATTTCATTTCCAAAGAAGATCGGCGCGAAGTCGTCGTCGCGCGCTCTTGATGCAGTTCACTGCTCGTATATAGCCTCTCTCTCTCTCTCTCTCTCTCTCTTTCACTCTCGTATATAGCATATTACACGTATGTATATATATAGGCTCGGGGGGGGCGGCGCACAGAGCGAGAAACCGTAAAATCACACGACGGCGCTGCACTGCACGTGCCCCAAGGTGATTCCTCCATCAACGAATCACTAGAAATTGAGTCGTGTATGCGCGTGCCACCTACTATACATACATACACTACATCGTGTACATCATACATACGGTACACCTACATGAGCACGTGTTAGCTCGTAAAGGGTTTCCTCGCGCGCTGCATCACAGCACACGAGCAGATTCGCGCGTTGTGTTCGGACTGCAATACAGGTATCCGTGTGTCGCACGCGGGACGGCATATACGATGATGAAAAGAGCTGGCAAAAAGCTTTGAGGCTTTCCGGCCTCGTTTGCAGGCAGCAGAGGCTAGCCTTAGGCTGAATTGGCGCGCGGATGCAGGCTGGATTTCCATAAATTCGTTCCTTATCGAAGGCGTGTCGGCGCTATAGGCTGGCTTAAAGGCTCCTTGCCGAGGGAGAGAAGGTGAGAGAGAGAGGGAGAGAGAGAGAAAGCAGGGAGGGGATGAAGATCGGATCTTATCACAGGTCAAGGTCTGGCTGGTGTAGCTGGCGCTCTCTTCAATCCTCGGGCTTTGCGTGGGTAGATTTAAGCGATTTTCCCGCGACGTGAAAGGCATGGACGATAAAGACCAGCCAGAGGCACGTGATAATTTTATTTATGTATTATTGGGGGCCATTTCAATGCTTGTTACGGATTAATTATACATTTTGCCGTATACGGGGTTTTGATGTGTCTTGTATTTTTGTATTTGGTAGGACTATATAAATGATGGATAGCGATATTTTTATAGACAGATTTTATTCGGCCGAAAGTGTTGGGAGAGTCTGTTTGTTTTATGGATAGAGCGACACGTGTTACACTGCATTATCTGAAATCTTTATTAAATTTTTTTTTAGAATGGATACAGTTTTCTTAGACAATATAGATTTTTGTCGAAATTGCGTGTATGAATAGGGTGCAGTTTAGTATGATTGTATCCAAGACTGACTCCTGAGCTTCATTGATATATTTATGAAAATGAAATTTTACTGCTATCAGTTATCTAGTTTTTCCTTTATGTTACAACTTGGTAACTGATAAGCCACTTGTGTATAACTCACGTGAAAAACCGCAGTATTGGTAATCATAATTTCTGAAAATAATGATATAGCCTCTGTACGAGATGAAGCTATAGAAATCGATGTTCCAGGTTACCGTGTCCCACTGGAGTTCTCGGTGTCTGCACAATATGTGTCAGGGTAACGCAACTAAGTCACGCGGATTTACGAAGGAAGCTATACAATATTTTCTTAAATAAAATTGTTCGGACTATTTTCACAGTATCGTAAAATAACTGATTTAACATCCGTAGTAAAAAAGAAAAACGAAAAGCACTTTTAGGCTAGAATATGATACCATTGGACCAAATATCGTCACATTCTGAATACGTGTTATATATATATAAACGATGAAACGGTTTACGGCTACGAGAAATGCTCGGTTTATATATTTATTAGATATAAATTTTATATAGATATAAATGTTATCCGCGACGTTTATAAAATGATCAATCGACAAAGGACGCAAGAGACCCATCCGCGAAATAAATAAGCCCTAGCACTTTTCCGCTCAGTTTAGTCGCAGACTCCTCTCCGAGCCATATCTCTCCCTCCCCAAAGTCGAGCTCGCGGCCCTGTTGCGCATCTCTCGCACTTTCGCGCATTATATATACACACACTCCCCCCGGCCTGGTCGAATCGCTGACGTGCACGTGCGTAGTATTGTATATATATATGTGTACTCGATGAACGCACCAGTGGATCTCTCGTCCGGTGGACTGTGCAGCTGTAGCAGCTTGAAACACGAGAGCCCGAGGATACACGCGCAATTTCCCTATCTGTACACTATACCGGCGCACGCCTGCATGTGAGACCATAAACACCAGGAGCTCCGTAGTACACTTGATAACGAGTGTTGCGCGACTCGCATAGCTCGATAAATATACACGTACGTATGCCGCTGCTGCTGTTGGCCAAGACAGAAAGCTAATGCGTCTTCCGGTATGTACTCGAGTGCGCTGCTAAGAGAGAGAGAGAGAGAATAGATTATCTCACGCGTTAATCATCCTGCTCGTCAATCATTTCGGCGCTCCCTTTGTAATGGAGGTCTAAACTCCGCGCGCCGCTATGCCACTGCCACTGCTGCTGATGCTCTCCTGCGCGTTTTGTGGTAATTAGTCAATTAGAGGTGTCTAGCTTCAACCCTTGATTCAGCGATAGCCACGGGTCATATAGTTGGGTATTATCGTGGATCAGGACCAGACTAGCCTATCTGGTATATATAATTCGCTCGATTATCGCACCGACACGTATCACTGCATTCTATGCTGTGCGGATATATGTCTTTATGTGCAGCGGACGTAGATGTGCGATCGAATGGGTGTTTAGTGATTTGGAAATCGGATCGGGTTGACTGATAACGCGAAAAAAATGGGTAAATCGCTGTGGGCGGCTGTTGATGTTGAGTTCTTCGTGCCTTTTGAGATGATGATATGTTTATTTATTGTTTGTTCAGTTTGGTGAATGACGAAAAGTTTTCGATTACTTTGTCATATTAGCTTCTTCACTGGTACTTTCATATAGTTAAAGCAAAAAATATGCTTGTAGTTGTAAAAGATGTCTCATTTAATTTTTTCAGAGATTTTTATTAAGCTTATAAATATGTATTATTTTTGTAACAAAATTGAAGTTTCATTAATAGTAGATTGCGCCAATATATAGGGAGGAAAAAACTTGCGACAGTCCAGAACTCGATTAAATTGACACCCGAGCCGAAGGCAAGATCTTTTTTTTGTGCCTAGCGGGCCAAAAGTACCACTCTCTCTCCCGGTGTCTGTTCGAGAATATTCTATTTTCGTCCTCGCCAGGCAAAAAAAAATAGTGTAAGCTACTCGGGAGAAAAATTGTCCAGCCCAGACGTCGTGTTTACCACTCAGCTCGACTTCGGATCTAGTGTCAATTTACACGAGTTCTGGACTGTCGCATGTATTTTCCTCCCTAGTGGCGTTATCTACTACTATCAGTGTCGTACACTTTTATCAACAGAATTTCAATACTATATCTTTTCCAAAAAGACAGACCTAAGAATTGAGGAAAAAAATTTTCTATTTTTTTTACGAAGACACTTTTATAAAAAAAAAAGGAAAAAAGGAAAGATTAACGCATGACCACACCGAGACACATAAAACGAACTTCCAACTGCCGTTATCGTGGACAACGGACTGCAATCCCGGATAAAACTCAACCGCGTGTTTGCGCTCGAGTTTTGAATCGTAAAAAAATGCATCATGGATCAGTTGTTCGTCAAAAAGTTCAAATAAAGCTGTACGATAACGCGCCGACGAAAAGACTCTCGATCTCTCCGTTGGATACACATATACTACACCGAGAGAGAAAAAAAGCGAGCATGTGTGTGTGCGAGTACACGTGTGATCGCCTCTATGTTTACTACATACATATACACATATTTTCATCGGTTGATCGAACCAGGTGAACCGTGAGTGCGGTCCACGTTTGCAAAATGGTTTTCAAATCTTTAGCCCGATTTCTACGTTTCGATCCTCGGAATCGCTTCTCTTCCACCTGGATAGATATGATGCATATATACGTATAGAATCGGTTATTTTCGTTAAACTACCGCCCTCGTCCTCGTCGCGTTCTAACTTTAATGCGTTGATTTATTTGTTTGCTATATAATATATATGCGTTTGTGCTGCACGTGTGAAAATGCTGATTTCGAGAAAGTTATTGCCTTTATGAGATTAAAAGTGATATGTATAATATTCATCGGCGCTTTGTAATAGTCACGTTATCGTATTCACTATCTTATTCAGTGTTGTACTGTGGTATTCGAGTACTTAAAGAACACGATATTTTAATTACCGTACAGATAGTTACTGAGATAATGCTCATTTTTTTTGTTATCAAAACGAGTATTCGAACGGTCATTTCAAGCAAATAAACGAAGTTTTATCGACACCGGAAAAACAATGTATGAAATTAGTCTATACACCAAACACTGTATACTAAACACGCATTATTGTATTCGTTATATTGTTTTTGATAAAGGTTTCCTCAAATGGGGGGAGGCAATCCACAGCTCCTCCAGAGTTTTCCCTTTATTTATCCGTCTTACTTTTCGTATTTACTCAGAGGGCGATGCCAAGTCTCGGTATATCGTTGCTGCAGTTATACCCGAACAATCGTTCGCCAAGACTATCGAGAAATCGTCGAGGGAACTATGGAGTGGAGATTGATCGAATTGCATATGGGGAATATAGGTCTGGACATTTTAATAGTTTGCAAAAATATACGCGTGAGAGGTTGCTGGTGTTCGTGCAGTTCGAACGTGAGAAGCTATAAAAATGTATGCGACTTGATTACGTGTCGGGGGAATGTGAAATATGCGCAGATGCCAAGAATCATCGGACACTTATTTTATTATATACCCAACGTATACCTACCGCGAAACAAGCGATCGTATTATTAGTTTTTTCTTTCCTCGAATAGTCAAGGTCGCTTAAGAATTCAGAAATTCCTGTCTTGACATCTCTTAGTTCGTTGCGTAATAGCTTTAGAAAAAAGAGATACCTGCGAGAATACAGGATTTTAATAACAATCATCGATGCAGAAATCTTTCGCTATACGTTTTCATCATGCACGACAGATATATAGAGAATTTCATTTCAGATTTATCTTCAATCCGTCACTATATATATACGACTCAAGCATTCTTCGCAAGCCTTTAAAAACTGCATCGATTTTGCGTTGATCTCGAAAGAGAGAGTACAGATATATATAGTAGGCGAAATGAATTTTCTAATATATCCAGACAGCATTTCAATAAGAATTTTATCGTAGCTATAGCGGAACTTTTATGGATTCCCAAATACAAGAGAGAGAGAGAGAGAGAGACGCGTGGGCCGCGCGCGAAATCGTAAAATAGGCTTGCGGCTGCTTCGGTAATAGTAGAATTTTTGTGCCGAAGTAGTATGTGTAGGAGACATGAATAAAGGAAATAGGGTGTATAGCTGAGCGAGAGAAAAAGGGCGAGCTCGTGTTTGCAGAAACGGCGGCGGCTGACACGGTGGAAATAAAAGGCCAATGGGATGGTAGGAAAGAGCTGGATATTGTGTTTTCTCGAGGGGAAGTCGCAAGATGCGTGGGTAGTACAATAATTATACGAGATAAATGCGAGCGACTAACGAGATTAAGCGACATGTAAAATTAATAAGCGGCGGGTATCTTGCCAGTGAACAACAAATTTATTTTTCATGAAGATTCCTTCTCGCGCTCTTAGACGTCACTAATAAATAATTTTTTTTTTTTATTCAATTGTATTTCTATCCTGAAGTAACAATATATTACCGGTAAAACAAGTATATTATAAGAAAAATTACCTTATTAAACGTTAATTAAGTTGAAGATATATTTTATTGTTCTTAAATGCAACGACAACGAATGAAATATATCTTGTCACTTTTCAATGTATAACTGAAATCCTTTGAAAAATGTCTTCTCAATTAAAAAGCTTAAAAATCGAATCATACGTTCACAAAAATCTCTGCATCGCCTTAAACAATTGAGCACTTGTATAATAATTCATCAATACGTGTCTCGTTCACAATGAGCCGGTCAAACCAGCGAACAAAACAGCGCGCAGAAAGACAGACGAGGCATTTTCGGTAAATCATTCGTGTGTACGAGCGGAAAGAGAGCCGAAGCGCGATGATGCACGAATATATCACGACCAGCCACGGCCTTCGGTGTGAAATGAGAAAAATGTTCATTTGCGGTGTGTCCTTGGGCCGGAGAAACGTGTGGCTACTAGCGCGCAGAGCGCATTTCTCGAACCCTCCAAAGAATTATTATACACACGTGGGACATCCAATGCACCGGACGTCGATCGGTATACCCCTGTTTCGCCCATGATTTCCACTC
>UELU01127715.1:18814-37011 GCA_900490025.1 Megastigmus dorsalis
GGGGGGGGGGGGGGGGGGTCTCTTAGATAATACTTAGCGTGCGGATCTGGTTGACTGCGGTCGACTGCATTTACAGTGAAGTTTTTCCCTGAAGCTTTGCGATAACCGACGGTGCATGTAATATTTGCGATTCGGAGAAATTGGTCTGGTTCTTTTCATGCTTTTACTTAGTACAGTAACCCCAATCACTACCTTTAACCCTACAGTAAATCCATTTTTTGACCTTACAACAATCATAAAAGATTAGCCCTATATTAATCGTCTATCGAACGATAAAGAAATAAAGACTACGCGTACAATTATACTCAAAACTAAGGATATAATTACTGAAACCAAAATAGCCACGACCATCAATTCAACGTTCAACATTGTAGTAAACTAAGATCTCGAGTGTCGGCGAGTTACAAGCGAAGCGCGTCCAAATTTTCAATTTAGCGTTTGACGACGTGCAACCGCATACGCGACTCCCCACGTGGCCCCGCGGCGGCGAAAAATAACACCCCCTCCGACGACGACACGCGATTTCCTCCACTCGTGGCTGATTCATAAGCGGCGAGAACAGCGCATCAACTCTGGCAGTGTTCCACCGCGGTAAGAGAGAGAGAGAGAGAGAGATATTGCGCCGTCTCATGCACGACGCGTGCACCGATTCTCTCTCTATATATCTCTCTGGAGAGAGACGTTGAGATCGATTGATTTCTGTGTCTCGCGGGATTTCTTGCTGTGTCTATGTAGGTGAGAAAGGATCGTTGTCTTCGGTGCCGCTGGTTACACCGACGTTTACACGGATCGTGCGTCGTGTTGTACATATAAGTACTGCATTTCGCGTCGGTTTGATCGATTGCGCTCGAGGCTTTTTCTGCGAATTAACCTGTTGACCGCTGATTAAACTGTAGAGTGTATATTGACTAGATGTTTTGATTTATGACAGGGTTTTTAATTAAATTTAGAGTTCTCTCTTTCAGGAAAAATTTATTTTGTATGGCGATTCTTTATTGTACGATAAAAGAAATTAGGTCACAGGCGATGCGATGTGAATAAGTCTCTCATTCTATAAAGCATTAATGAATTAGGCCGATATCTTAATTTGTATCATAATAAATATATATTATTTACAAAAAAAATTGATGTTCTAATAAATTAGAAAAAATACGATTAAACGTTTTTGTTCTTTGTTTCAGGTGAGTGCATCGGTCTTCGGTATAATTACCATGAGGTTTTACACAGCAGTAAGTAAACGATTAGTTTCGAACATAAACACATAACTTTGGGAAAAGAAACAATTGTTATTATTGGAGAAGGATTACTTCATTCAACGCTAGTTATTTTTTCTTATAAAACCGCACAAGCCAATTTTTTTTTTCTAAACTTAAAGACCACTGCACTTATTAGTTGCTCTTAATCAGTTTCTTTTTAATTTCCGCTCTTTGCGTAAGTTTCGTCAGAAAATTAAAGAAAAAAAAACACGAGTTCCGATACCCTAATCCTATTGAAAGCGTTAGTCTGTTGCCTCGGTTTACGACCCATTTTGAAATAATTGGTACCGTCTATAAACATTTATTTATTGAATAGAATCGCATCCAACTCGTAAAAAAGTTTCTACCGCTAATCAATCATCTCGACTATTACACTAGAATTATGAGAGAAGCACAACACTCGTACCCAAAAACTTGCGATATCTCAATTCCCCGAAACCTGTACACACAAACTGTTAGGCTCCATATCTCTACAGGTTCCTTAACGCCATCCGCTACTAACTAATACACAGACAAATCAATATGGATTCTTCGTCTCGTATAAGCCTTATACACCTTACAACCAACGGCACAGCTCCATTTGTGTGTGGCGGGCCGCGTCACACGAGACGTGTATCCCGCACACCCCCAGCACGGGAACAGAGGGAGAAAGCTTTTAAACTGCCGGAATTCGGGAGGCTCTTCGTCAATATTTGACGCGGCTACGCGTCTCCTCGCGAGGCAATCTTTATCGCGCGCAGTAAGAGAGGAGGAGGAAAGATATCGACCGAGACACCGCAGCAGCAGCAGCTACTTAGCGCAAAGTGCATTTACACAATAAAACGCCTCGCCCGCAACTTTTCAGGGCAGCGATTTACAAATGTGCGATCACGTAACGCCCATAACTCGTGTGAAATGTTTGTTGTGTATAGAAGGAGGCGGAACCCGGCTGTTGTGTACATATACACAAAACACACACACGCACACACACGCATATGTGAGGGAGAGCTTGCGGCAATGTTATAAGCCACGTATGTTATACATCGCAAAGGGGGGGCTTTTTAGCTGAGTACAGTCTGGTTATATTCTGCTTCATCGCCTGTATATGTGGCCGCTTCGTTTCCCATTCAATGTTTTATCCGCAGGCGTCGCATTATTATGTATCGGCGAGTTTCGTTTGCGTTATGTTTGTCGGATGGAAAGGGGAGCGGGAGGGGGAGGTCGGACGGTTCTTCTCATGACCCATATGATTCGATGCTGTAATGTAAGCACCAGAAGCTTTGAAATTATCTGCTCGTGCACGGATCGCTTGTATATTATAAATATTCGCGCGACAGTCGATTGTTTTTGAGGGAGAATTAACCCAATACGTTTCACCATTTCTGTTCCTTTAAAAGAGGGTAAAATTATTAATGAAGGACAAATTGGTGTTAAATATGCGATGCAAAATTTTACATTTAAATATAGTGGAATTTGTGGTTTAACCCATTAACACCCAAGTGGACACTTTTTTCACCAGTTTTTCAGAGCTCTTTAGATGGGAATTTGGGCCTAAAATATTTTTGAACACATGAAATTTATAGATTTTTCATCCATCTTTCGAATGGTGACATTCAAAATATAAAAAAGATAATTTTTTATTACTCAAAAATGAAGTTTAAGTGTAAAAAACACCGAAAACAATTTTTTTTTATTAGAAGGCGTTCGAGAAAAATAATGAATTTATTTAGGGAAAATATAAAAAAATTTGGTTATTTCAAAACTGCGTTGTCCGTTGACGAGATGATGGCTAAATTTTACGGTAGAACAGTTTTGAAACAATATATTCGAGGTAAACCGATAAGGTTTGGCCTGAAATTTTGGGCTCTTTGTACTGTAGATGGTTTTCTTTTAGAATTCGATCTATACTGTGGAAAAAATTCAACGATAGGTTAAAATTTAGCCAAATGTGTTCAATGATCCCGAGTTGTAATGGCTTTACTAAAGCATTTGTTTTCAAAAGTAAGTGCGCGTAAAATACAATCATATCACCTTTATATAGACAATCTGTTTACGAGTTTTGATCTCCTTTTACAATTACAAAAATTGGGATTACGTTGCACTGGTACTATCAGGGTATAAAATAGAGTGAAAATAAAGAATGTTCTTCCTAAAAAAGTGTCCACTTGGGCGTTAATGGGTTAAATTGTTTGCAGTTATATTTTTTTTGTGTCTAATTTATACAATGCTAATAATAAATTTAACATATAAAAACACCAAAATGAGAAAAAAAAACTGGTATTTTCAATAGTAGTTTTACGTTTTAGTAAAACGTGCCGTCTTTAATTAGCTTTAGTACATGGATAACCATAAAACAGAATTTAAAAATTTTAATTAACTTTTTTTTTCGGCAATATTACGCAGAATTTATATTTTTTTCACCGATCCTCGAAAATTTGATGAAAGACTTACGTATGTTTAATTGAATCTTTACGTCCATCTGACAAAAATAATCCTCTTTACTTTTTGTTTACAACCGATCCACCAAAGAGAAAAATCACCGCGAACGTCTAAAAATATATCGCTCTCTTATCGATTGTTAACTGCATGGCAGGAAGTCGAGCGCGGAAGAGAGAAGTGGAATCAAGTGAGAAAAGGCGAGAGAGAGAGAGAGAGAGAGAGAGAGAGAGAGAAAAGGTGGCGTTGGATAATTACGTAGGGTGTCTGGCGCGAAGCCAACTGCGACCGCCTGTTGGAGCCCGTGTACACCGCATGGCCATCGCAGTCTAGCGCCATTTACCGACCTTACCACTGGGGCGCGCGGCACATGGACGACAGAGAACGAGAGCCTCGTGCCTCATCAATCGTCCGCCTTTTCTCTCTCTCTCTCTTTCTATCTCTCTCTGTCTCTCTGGCAAGACTTACGAGATGGCGATGTGCACACCACCACCGCGATGCTTAATTAACAGATCGATTAGGCATTGTCGGCCAATTATTTAGCGTTAACGAGGGGCCCGACGTGCCGACTATTCAACAATGCGTTACCTCGAGAATTTTCGGGCTATTTTTGGACGAGTGGCGGTCAGGCAATCGTTGGCTTACTCGCTTAATTTATTTAAATTCTATGGCTCGCTGGTTTGTACACGTGTTTCGGTGGATTAACGTCACTTTATCAAACCTGCGGTGGACTGTATTTTGATTGAGTACATAACATTGCTCCTGCAGTCGGGGATAGTTGCTCATTTCGATGATTCATTAATTTGTTTTTAGCCCTATGATTAATACGAAATAAAATTATATTTAGATTTATACCGTAGCAAGACGCGTATAACAATCTTTCAAATCGTTAAAAATTTGTATATTTACAACAAAGATATATCATATTGAAAATTGTATGGGTTCAACCGACTTCAGTCTTGATTTTAGTCTATTATATTATACAGAGATGTCTTGACTATTCATCATCGCATATTTCTGAGTTATTTCCTTATTGTTGGAGCCCAGCGGTTTAAGGAATAAAAAAGTTTCAATTATAAACGTTACGAGCGCACCGAATAACATTTCCATTCTTATACGATTCGCCTTAAAATCTTAGCCGCGTAATTTTTACAGCTACAACCGCGCGCACTCTATTTTTATATTTTATGTCTTTTCCGTGTACTTTGATGGGGGAAATGGGTGGGATAGAAATAACGTCTGCAAGTGCTGCCGAATGCATTTTTTAATGCTCGCAGTTTTTATGACATGCAGATCGGCCTGAAAATGATGCTCCATTGAACTAGCACCAATGAAGAGATATATGTTTTATTTGGATAGAAAACTATAATTAGCAGCGAGGGATATTATTTGGTATTGCCGAATGATGCCTTTTCTTGGTATCTTTTTATGCCGAGGACGATTGTTAATGTAACCCTGTAACGATACTTTTTTCAGTTTTAGTATTTAGGAAAATTTAAATTATTATATTACGAAAAACTTTGTAAGATTTTAAAGTAATGATAAGTTCTGGAACTATATTTTTCCATAGTAAGTAAATATAATTTAATAATAAATGCAATCAGCTGAAAGGAATAAATATAAAAAAGTAAAATGCAGACAACTGTGCTTTTATATGTGGTCTTAATAATATTATTAAGAAAACAATATTGTAGTTTTCTAATTACCTTCTAAAAAATGAATTTAAATTTAAATTACCTTCTAAAATAATGATTTTAAATTTAAGTACAAATTGCTACTCGCTATTATACTACTCACAATTTCCTATGCTAAATTATAGAACATTATTACAGAAATTTAAGAATATTATTATATAATTGATCAATTTTAATATCATTTAAGTTATAACGATAAATATCAGATGCGCAACGAAAAACAATTCTTTTGCACTGATGATTACACAATATAAATTTAAATTTTACGTTTATTATAATTTATAGAGTTCATCGATTATGTCAGAATTAATCTACTGAGCTTAAGGACCATTTCCTTCCAACTCAATATCTTCTTTATGTAGCATTAACTTTATCAATGCTGGGTGTTAACACATTTACCACAGTCTCATCATAAGTACGAAAATGAGATGAGCTTCAACTTGAGTGCGATGCCTTATTAAGGATAGAGATGCCAGATAAGCTATCAATGCTATTAAAGGTGTTAACAATTAATAATTACGATTATAATGCGTCTGATTCAGAAAGACACGTGCCCAATTTTATAAAATATCTTTAATCTTAAAAAATAACTCTGAACATACTTGTCTTTATCACGCTACCATGCGCAGTGATATAAGATTTTTTTATATATTAAAATAATAAATCTAAAGTTTTCGTCCGTCCATCCTTCAATTGAGTCACTTTAATTAGATCCCTTACAGATCGAATTTTGGGTAAAATGAATTTCGAAAAATTCCGCATAATAGGACACTATATCCCTACTTTACCGACCGAGTATTGGATAATCGAACAATGGCCGATATGTCAACCGAGCGAGCCTTAACTTGAGAGATATATTAGCTTGTAATAAATATTTTTGAACAACCTACCAGTCAATGAATGTGCTACGGATTTTTAATTTACTCTGAATAATTCTGACAAGAAAAAAATATATATAGGTATACTCACTATTGAGCTTAGAAGGATTTCGGAATTGAATAAATTAACTTAAATATTTACAAATAGAAAAAGGCTAAAATAAGAAGTCATTATACGGTAAAACTACCTGTTATAAAACACCTTCGGAATCATGTTCCAACCATGGAACACCTCTATAAATAATATATTAGGGATGGCTAAACTTTATATTTGCGAACTAAATAAATTCACAAGCATTTTTAAGCCTTTAAGATTAAAAGTCCACTAACATAAATATACTTTGCAAGTTGTTAAGCTTAAAAAGAAAGTTATACACTGCTTATATTTTTTATTTTACTTTTGATAAATATTTAAGTTTTATTTAATTAATTAAGAAATAAAAAGGACTTATCCAGATAAAATTCGTAGTCATCAACGTTTAACTCGGCGAGCTTTTACCAAAAATTCTACAGTCCATGCACCCCAATGCATTACCAATGCACAAAAATCTATTAATAATATATAGAATCTAAATTAAAATTTCTTTAATTATTCAGGTAATTTATTGTAAATTAAAAGATTTTTAATATACGTATTGAAAGTACTCACACAGATCAATTTAAGTTGTGGTAGGTATCTTTTGGCGTATATGTGTTCAGTAGATTAATCTTTATAGGTATTAAAGAAAAAAAAAGTATAATATGGGTCAGGACTATCACAATTGTTAGAGATGCATTTACTGCTCTTACTACTGAAAATGATTTTCACTTCGTGTATGTGCGCTTTTTGTATTCTCATAACTTCCGTACCTTTGTAAGTAAATGAGAAATCTTTCTTCTGTGGAATTCTATACATTCCCTAGAAATAAATTAAATTTATAAGCAGATTTTTTTAGAAAAGATCGTGTATTACCTACCACTTAAATTTTTCTTATTCAACAAAATATAAACAATGTAATTTCGACATTGGAAAATACTGGTAAAGATGATTATTTCTTATTTAAGAATTTACTTAGAATTTTATGATTATTTTTAATTGAATAAATGACTGCAATGATTTTATGCAATATCCCATATTTTTATTTAATTTTATATCCCAATATTGCGGACATTTTTTGGCTACAGCCAAAAAATATATATTAAAAAGTAATATATATTAAAAATAGCGTTGACCCTTTGCAACACAGTGGCATCCCCTGATTCCACCTATTTTAAAAAGGTTTTTTTTTGCGATTAAAAGTAGTTTTTATTCGATTTAATCGATGCTTTTCATAATATTATGATCACGGGATGTTACAAAATCAAACTTCATGTGCGAATGTTTTAAATATTTGTTAACTTTTTTATATTATCAAAGAAATTCTAAAAAAACCAACTTTAAAAAAAATCATTTTAAGGCGAAATTTTAAGCATATCTATACGAAAATTGGTATTCAGAAGTTTCCAATGTCGCTGATTACGAATCCGTTATCAGATTTACAAAATTTTTGCAATTTATAAGTATTGTCCACTATCTTGGATCCGCCATTTTGAATTTTTAAAATCTGAGTACTGACTCGTAATCCGCGTCCCCGAAAACTCCAGTATAATAATTTTCAGGAAAAACCGTTCATTTTAAAAATGTATGCCACAAAGAGTTAAAATTGTAATACTGATTTACCTTTTTGATGGGACAACCACTTAGACTATCCCACCCGAAAAATCTTAATGTAGCTTTTTGCAAAGATAGGGTGCCATTTTTATTTTGAAATAAATCACATATTTCTGAGCGCACCGTTTGAACAGCAATTCTCCGTAATCCGCCCTCGGCTTTGCGGGCATTATTCTCTATATTTACACTTATATGCATCTATAAAGATAATAAAATTTTGTTATTATAAATTAATGCGAAAAGTTATTTTATTACATTAGTCCTGTTCTACCAGATGTATAACTTATACAAAGTACTTTAATTGAGGCAAATTGAGGACATCATTGCACTTCCATTTGCTGTTACATATACAAATATAAACGTTATAGAATTACTTCGTAAGTGTATGTAAGTAAATAGCAACAATTTTGTCAATGTATAATGCGATCGAGTAAAAAAAATGATCGTAGTAACGAGGATTAATGATTTTCTGTGAGTCATTTTTTCGATAGTCAATAATACAAGGTAGGTTAGTCGCTTTAAAGAATCGTTTATTTCAAATGTCAATGAATTTCATCAATAAAAAAAAGTTTAAGTATTCATAATTATTTCTGCTCGCATGATAAACTGTTTCCTGCAGTTAATAGTTAATAGTACTTCCAGCTAATAGTACAGATGATAAGTTAAGACTATTACATCAACTTAATGTGCATACTGAAAACAAATTATATTTTCCTGTTATTCCTGATAAATTGTATGCAATTTGTTAAATACTTTTACACTTCACTATTTCCTTTATTGAAATACTGCAGTGAATGATACAGATCTTAACCTTAACTATTGTATTTGCATCATTGTTGTAGTTAATACTGTACATTCAGTACATACAATACGATACTTTATTAGTATGGAATGAACTTTGTTATTTAAATCTTTTAATGATTGTCAAAATAATTATTAAAGATACATACAATTACGTCTGCGCTAGAAGTTATATCCTTTATAATTCTTATTCAGTTAGGTCTTAACTGAAAGAAATCATTTTGCAGGCCATAAAAGTCGATTAGATATGGACCACTGAGTGTGAAATTTATCGTCTCCTGTAAAATATATGTTATATATATGTATGAAACATTTTCTTAAATGCAAAATTATATCTAACTATTAGCAATTTAAAATATCAGGGAGTTTATTATGACAAGATTTTCATTTAAATTTGCTTCCTTATACAGGAAGCATTGTAACCATGAAATTTTTTTTTAATACGCGAAATAGAAACATTTTTTAATGATCTCTGCATAAAAATAAGTGATTTTTTTCGTGTGTGTGTGTGGTTTTTTGTGTGTATACATGTTAACGATAATATCGTGTTTTGATATATATACTATTTCTTTGAAAATAATTATTGAAAAGTAATGAAATTTTTTCTGTTATAGGAGTTTTTAAGCCATTAATTAGATAAATTTTCAATTGCTTATTCTGGTCATTATACCAGAAAAAATACATTTATGAAAAAAATCATCTTTCTTTGTCATCAGGTAGTAGGTATAAAAAAGAATTAGTTTTCATGAAAATTCATACATAATGAATGAAATTATTTGCATTTTTTAATTGCTCATAGCTGATGAACAGTTTCCTTCATTTTCAAAGTTAATACTTTAAATTATTAGAATTTTTTAGTTCTTATAATATGAAATTTATTGAAATAAATTTCATTGTTATTCATTATTTCTTCAATATTTGAAATTATTAGATTATATAATATATTTTAAAGTTTTATTCTTCTTCTTTAATAAATGAAGATTATAAAAAATTACAATATACTTTCAAAAGTGTTTCTAATTACCTACAATACGCAATAGCATTCATTAAAATTCATTTAGTAGATTTTGTTTTAAAAATGTAATTTTTAGAGATAAGGTTATTATAGATTAATGTATTTATAAATTATATATTACTTGATATATAATTATGTATATTGGATCAAATAATTTAAATTTAGGGAATATGTACCAATAAATTGACAGCGGATTCTACTTACCTCCGGTTGTATACTTTGCTGAAAGCTTAATTCAACATTTGTCGCTAATATAAGAATCCAAAAATAAAACATTATAGAGTAATGATTATATTTAAATTTCTTTAGAAGTATCTATACTCAATGGTATGTATATACTACAAACAATATTATGCGGTTTTCCCTTATATGTGTCGTACGAGAATTATCTAAATTATGTAAGATAATAAACTGATAAGATCAATGCTATTACAATAAACACAATCGTTTGGCTTAGTATTATTAGAAGTTAACAAAATTTTTTTTTAATGTTTGTACAAAATTTTAACGTTATACAATCAGTCGTTGATCGCAGATAAATTATACATTTATATTTTTTACGATACGTTCCATGACACTGTGCGAAATATATATGTAGGTTGTAAGGAACAAATTTACGAAACATGCTCCCCTATTCAACCATTATGTAATTATTAATATTAAATTAATATTAAATGTTAAAAAAAAACAAAATGATTGAAATGTTGATTTGATGACAAACTTGAATATTGACATTATTGCTAATCGTTTAAAGAACTAGATAAAGATAATTAATAGAAATAAGATATATTTTGATTGTTTATTTAATTTTTTCTCTCATTTTTTCCGTCATTATTTTCAAAAACAGGTAAGGTAAAAGACCCAGTGAATGGACACTTAAGGACATGTAGTGATTAGACACCCCCAGTGTCTGGACGATTTCCTTGGTTGTGATTGGTCGAACGCGTCCAGATACTAGTGCTGTCCATTCACTAGTCGTGTCCAATCACTGGGTCATCTACCTTATATGTAAAAGAAGTTGGTATTAACATATGTGAGAAATAAGGTTAGATGTATATTCGAAATTTTGATGTTGATGTGCATATAAAGTGGCAAATTTGAATTAAAGAAAACGCGAATATTCTAACAAAATATTTATATAATCATAATAAATAAATATTTGTAGATTTATTATTCATTTTCTTTATATCGATATTATTGATTTATTATTGGTACTTATTGTTATTCATTTATTATTAATCTAAAATTTCGTGTTAAGAGTCGTAATGTGGTCTCTTACAACTGCATAATATAGGAATATATATTATTTTGACCAGTAGAGTACAAATTCTATTTTAATTTGCCTGCTAATCTTTTTTATGAATAATCATTAATTAATTTTCAGTCATTAGTATTTTTAAAGTATCAAGTTTCAATGTTACAATGTTAATTAAAGTTATTAAGTTAATGTAAGACCATTAAATCTATTTCGGTTTCATAAGTATGACGAGCTACAATGAGGAATAGCAAAAGCTTTCCTTATAAATTATAACGATATTATTCTCGTGATATATGAGTCACATGAATAGATCAACAGAATAAAATAAAATATAAATAATATAAGATAAATGGAAAGAAATAAAGGATTGACTCGAGTATAATGAATACTTTATTAGGCACGACCGCTACACGATAGTGCCTTATATTTTCGTCATCACAATAAGTGTCAAAATATTTTGAGAACCGATTTTCTTCATGAATTTTTGACGGATCGGGCCGAAACTTTGGGGATTAACTCATTATATTGTAGAATAGAAACGTTCCTATTTTGGGCTATATCCATCGAAAGGCTTCGAAATGACAAAACCTTTAAGAATTGCAAAAAACTGTTTTTTAACTATAAATTGAAAAAACTTTTTTTCCGTAGGGTATTAATAGACGATGTGCAAGATCTAAATAAAAATACATCTTTTTTCTATTGAAAACTTTACTCTAAAATCAATTCCTTCCAAAATAACAGTGGTAAAACGGTGGAAAATGCTACAAATGATCTCTTTTAGGGCTTTAATGTAGAATATATTAATTTCTCATAAAAGAGTTAAATATAAAAGTTATAGAGCACATAAAAAATAAAACTTTTCTCTATTAAACATTTTTTACTATGATCGATTCGTTCCCAAATAACAGTAGAAAAACGAGGAAAAACACTTAAATTAGCTCAAAATGACCTCTTTTTGACCATTAACAATAAAAATATTAATTTGTCATAAAAGTGTTAAATATAAACAACAACAAGGCTCGCACAAGTCTCGACCGCCACCACCCCCTGTCACCCAACTCGCCAAGCACGACGTCGTAGGCACGCGGCGACCAATCACAGTGCACCGTGCTCGAATACCCCTCCGACCGATCGTGCATTTCAAAGTCAACCGCTGCCAATTACCGAACTGCGTTCGTGCCCTTCGCGAACCGAAATCACCATCGAGCTACTCAGAAGACGCTCAGAAAGCTCTGCCCTCGCCCTTGGCGATCATTACGCTCGCCCGGGAAAAAAGGGGCACGCTCTACCTCGCATAGAGCGAATCTTTTCGCTCAGTGCAAAAGTCAGCGTTCACGAGGAGCCACTTGAGGGCACCTGAGATTGGGTTCGACCCGCACGAGCTACCGTCGACTTAGCGACGCGCTACGCGTCTTTGCTTCTTTTCTTTTTTTCTTATTTCTTTTTTTTTTTACGAAAAATACTAGCCGCGCTCGAAATTGCTCTCCGACTTAAAATTTAATTCATTCTTGTGTCATTTATTTACAATACCCCTCCGCCATCGCTATCTCTTTGATTTATTATTTTATATAATAGATATGCTAAATTACTTATTAAAGAAGCGAGGATGAATTAATCGATCTTAGCGAACATCAGTTTACATCACTCTTCATTTAAAATTTACAAACTTATTCTATTCAGTTGCAATTATTAAAACTATTTTAATAAATAATGCAGCAATATAGCTTTATAAGTGTACCTAATAATCTCTGCTTGTGTACAGATACTTAGAAAGCTGAGATCATAAATTATTACAGTGCGAAAAACGAACCGGGCAATCGGATTTGAATTTAATGAACCACTTAAAAGTTAACTCGATAAATCGCCGAAGGAAAAGTTCTAAGTAAACACCTTGGTAAATCAAGTGTGCCTTTACCTTATAGGAAAGCGGATCGCCGTAATTTTTCTCGCGTACAAGTATCGTCTTCGTTAAAACATATTTTATTCTCCGGAATTACTACTTCTAATCGCTAAATCTCCAAGTTCATTTATTTTCTTATCAATATTGAATTTGTAAAAATTTTCCTTTGAGTTATTTATTTTTAACTCTGTTTATTATTACTATATTAGCCCATTAATTCCAAGATGACCAAACGTTTACGTTAATTTCAACGCTACAATTTGTGTCACTGTTTTTAAATTCGTTGTACCAATTATTTAATGTTTTTCACACAAAGATAAAAATTTTACATGGGGCATTACCGGGTTAATGTGATACTAATTGTAACCGGAAGATTTCTAATTTTATAAACAATTCATACTTCTAAAATATGCCGCTGAACTAAAACGATCGTTACAAAATAACTTTATCTCTAATATATCCTCAATTATCGATATGATGGGAACGATAAATTTAATTACTTTTGTAGAATCGATTCATTTCAATTATTACAATCAATTTGAATCGATTTGGAAAACGGTCAAATAAAACGTTCGCTAACGAAATTGGCGTAACTTAAATCCAATCAAGCACTAAAGTATTCTGAAAAGCATCAGATCAATCGAGCATGCACGAACCGAAGAAAAATGTTTCGTAATTTGGCATCGTGCGGCATTTGAGCTCGAGCTAAGGTTAACGTCATGAATCAGTTATGTGTCGTGCGAGCGATCCATTCGGTGCGTTAGATTATGTTTCGAAGTGCGCCAGGCGGTATACAAAAATGCGTAACGATCATTTCACCATTTCCTTATCTACATGCGACGTAAATTACAACAACAATTTTCCCGTCACACAAAAAGCTCGCGTAAGAGAAACAAAGTGCAGTATAAAACTTTTGCAACACTCGTTTGCACTTGTATCCAATTCCTCTGTCGTACATTATTCCGTTTACGACAGTGCGCGCAAAGCTCGATTAACGCGTTGTGCAAGTATACAGAATAATTTTGATGACGGCGGCCATCGTATGCATTATTCCGATAAGCTCGGGTGTAAAAATAACGCAGGAATAAAAACGCTGTCTGAGAGGAAGCGTTGCCTCATCCGTTTCCAATCACTTTCCGCGTGCAGAAATGACATAATATGCCGATACAGTGGAAAGCGCAGATAGAGAATCATTCGTAAACAAAGAATAATCATTTGACCGATCGCGGAATCCAACTCGCGATGATTAAATTCGTGTATCGAGCGATGAATTACATCCTATGCAACAATCTGAATGCATCCAATTCGTAATATTGCCCTCCTCAAAAACTCTCTTATACAGAGTTCGCCTGCAGCAGCTTTTCGAGCATAAAACCAATCCGAATACACGAGCCTTGGCACACGCTGAAAGCAATGTAAATTACATCTCTCGCGCATACAAACAAAGACGATGTTTTTAAAGTGCATTTAGAACGAGAGAGAGAGAGAGAAGTGCGTCATCGCGAAGTTGTGCCGCGCGCGCGCGTGCGCACAGTTCAATTTTTTATTCGCCTCGTCCATACACACGTACTTATGCATTCGCAAACTCTGTATATAAACACACGCGGCGTGCGTAAAATACTCGGCGGCTGCATCTACTTCCCATTCACCCGTCTCCAACGACTCGCGGGTTTCAACGAGGCCCATTCGACCCAGAAACGCAATCATTACATCCAAAACACACGAGAGAAGAAAAACTCTGGCGCAACAAAAGAAAAATAAAAGGGGAAAGCTTCCCTGCGATTCAGCATAAAATAAGAGAGGAGACGTCTTTTACCCTGTCGAGGTAAATCGGGCGTGCACCGCTACCGACGACAGCTGCTCTCTTACCATGTGTATATGTGTATATGTATATTGTATCGTGTCTACTTGGTGAAGGAGAGGAGGTAGAGGCGAACGGGATGGCAGAGCGCCGGCTGCATTATGCAGGTCAAACTTAATTTTCCAAGTTTTTGCACGTCGACCGACGACGACGACGACGGCGACGCGTTTGCACACCGGCACGTCGTGCACCAGTAGCAGCAGCAATGGCAGTAACGGCACTAAGTCGGAATCGATGAAAACTAGGCTAACCCAATTAGTCGGGCACAAAAGCCTTCTGGTGAGAATGGCGCCTTTCTCGCATCGCTTCTCTTTCTCTCTCTCTCTCTTTCACTCTCTCCCTCTTGCAATTTTACAGACGCGCCTACCTACGTGCATAATAAACTCGCGTTAAATGCACAGGCAAAAATGCATATATATATATATTGAAGCAGATTTGAGTGTAAGCTAGAGAGAGAGAGAGTAAAAGACGAGTATATACGAATCGTATCTGCAACTCAGGCTGGATTTCTCCCAGATCAGCCGGGATTAGAGCCGATGAGAGCTTCCCTCCGACCTATACCATTTACCGCGACTAAGACGATTTTCCTATATCTCCAGGTCGCGTGTATATATGTATATACGTTATATGTTAATTTGCCCCTTTCCCCTCCCTCTCCTCCTTTCCTCGTTTGACAGTAGCGCCCTTCTGCAGGGATCTCAACATTGTATATATGTGTGCGCAGTGAGTTTCCCGCGCGCATTTGCCAACTTGGAATGTGTGTCTGTACCTCGTTACACGGCGGCGAGTGCAGCTTCTTGGATTAATTATTTCGCTACTCGGTAGTATACGCGCCTCCGCGTTCTCGGTGTATCAACTTAGTTTAGACGGAAATTTTAGTTGGATTAAGTACGCCAAGGTGGCATACATGCGCGCGCGAAAGCTGCGCACGCGCGTTTTGAGAGTATGTGTGTGTGTGTGTGTGTGTGTCAACAGCAAACTATACAGGTGCGATCATTTCGTTAAGCGATATATGTATATATACTTTTTAAGTTTTCAATGAAGGATTGTTTGTTGTTGTCGGTGAAATTGCGAGAGATTTGGGTATTTTCGCTCGACGCGAGATGGTGGGTGGGTATATATTTGAAGCTGTATATAGATGCATGGAATATATAGGTTGTTTATATAAGGCCTTGATTCTACACGATGATCGTGGACTGTAGCTGTAGGCTTTCATGATGCAGCTGATAATTGACATTTGACTAAAGAGCGCGAGCCTTAATGCACTTTAATTACGCGATAAATTCAATTTGACGCTGTAACTGGATCGTCTATATGGAAGGTCTATATTTGTGTATATAGTGCCTATATAGCCTTCGGTTACACTTTCAACTTGTTCGACCAATATTCAATTAGAAATTTTTAATGCGTATCGGTGCGCTGATATTAGGCTTCTGTTTAGTATACATCGTTCGGCGTGCGCTAATGCAGTTTGCGCTATATTGAGTCATTTCAAAACTTGAATCCCATGGTTATATTGATATCTAGTGTATTCGAACCACTTACTTTCTTTTTTTTTTTACCATCTCCGCGAGTTTTTAGGATATATTTCATTTTGAGTTAATCGCCGCAGTTTTTTTGACTTATTTTCTTTTTCTAGATATCGGATTCAATGACTCCCCAATTCCATCATCGAATAAAATAAGAGTCAATTATCACCGTGTTATCGTCTTTAAATCTTTAATGGTTTGTTTTTACGATGTCACGTTCTCGACGAGTCTATTGGCTAAAGTACTCGACAAGCTTCATTTTACAAAAAAAAATCTTTATGACTTAACACATTTGATTTGAAAGAAACGTTATTTCTATCAATCAGTACACATAAAAATAGATTTTGTTAGAATTTTTGAGGCGTTCGTAAGGAGGTTCGCAACTTCATCACTTGCAGGGCATAAAAAACATTGAATCAATGTAAAATATGGATGAAAAATCAGCGTTTGGATGTATTTGTCTGTTTCTATATTGGCGTGCATTAAGCGTAGTAAATATATACTGCATTAATACAATAAGTTAAATACTCTATATTTAAATGTCAATAAATAATAAACATAACTTATATAAAAAGTACAAGTCAGGCCATAAATCATGTACGTACGCGAATTTAACCAAAAAAAATAGTTTCGTTCGTACCAATTCGTTCGGTTCCAATCGCTGCCAGCAATCAACATGGCGAGGGCAGTGCCGCAAAATCAATTAAGTATACGAACGCTTAAAAAGATCTAAGCGTGTATACCTATACAGCTCTAAACATTCACATCGTCGTCCTAATCGAAACAAGCAAAACGTTAACCGTCGAAGGCTACAGCTTAGCCGCTCTAGGCGCTCATTCAATAAGCTCCGCATCTTCTCCCTTTCTCCGCGAAACTAGAGAAGAGAGAGAGAGAGAGAGAGAGAGTGAGTGAGATTGACTTTGGTATATAGCAGATAGGCGCGAGCAGCACGCAAACGTCAAGCTCGCTAAAGCTCGGGGTATGGCTGCCGATCGGCGCGGCGTGTATCGAATTTCCCGTGCGGCAAGAAACCCTCCCGAGTTATCCTCTCTCCCGGCGGGAGTCTCTCTCAGGACGCGTCGCAGGGATGCTGAACGCTCTTCTGACACACCGGGACAAACAGTCGTGAGGGGAAGCTGTCGATATATAGAACCCCCGACGATCTCACCCGACGATACAGTAGGTATGTGTACCGTGTGGAATAGCGGATATGCAGGATGGCGTGTCGGACGGTTGGGACTGATGCTCTTGTAGCAATGGGGAAAGCTCGATTTTCGTCCTATTTGCTCGCAAAGCTTTGTGCCGTTAAACGGGATGATTGTTAGAGGAGCGTTTCTGCGTTATAGGCTGGGTTATATATTGTACAGGTTTATAGAGGACAGTTTGAATAGATTTTGAACTTTGGGTTACGATGATCCTTGTACCGAGCGAGGTATCCTCTGCTTTCATTATCATATTGCAATTTTGAAAAAAGACAGTTTTTTTCAAGAGAATATATAGCACTAATTGAATTCTGGACTAAAACTTAGATTCGAACATTGAATTTCGGGGTTTCAATGAATAATATTTCGTAATAACTGTTTCGTTATGAAGTACCCTGTACGATCTGTATACTCATTACTCATATATACATACCTTTTTCATAATAATGTTAATAACTATTACAATATTTTAAATGAAACAACATTTTTAAATATTACCGAATACCATAAATATGATTATTACTCTATTAATTATTGCAAAACGACTTTAAAATATACCTTCAACCTTAAAAAAAAGAATCATTTGAAGAACTGAAAATGAAATTATGCAATGCTGCGTTTGGTGCGCAGCAGCGTAAAATGTGTTACAGGAGCAGTGAACTGTAAATTGACCGAGTAAGCATAATTGAGCTCATCCC
>UELU01127717.1:0-59895 GCA_900490025.1 Megastigmus dorsalis
TGGTTATTTCTGATATTTTTTTAAACTTTAAATACAAACTTATTTTGTATATACGTATATATAATGCACTACACTAAGTATAATACATTAAAGACTAATTTTAATTAATTGCCAAGTTAATTTTCTCTAGGATTGTTTAAAAATACATTGTGTAATAACAGACTCAAAAAGAAATAAATGTGCAAAAAGGTTGATCATAATAAAAGATATGCATTTATAAGTATATCCTGTTGTAGTGCAGTCTGTACAAAAGTCTATATTGCATTATTTCTTTGGACATTTTTATGGCCCAGCACAATCACATTTATTCTTGAATCAAATTTTAATAAAAAATAAAATCTCTTTAGTTACTGTATCTGTAAGAAACGCTTGCTTCAATATTAACCCGTTAATGCCTAAATTGCAGAAAATTGTACTCTGATTTTGATCCCATAAATTAAAATGAAATCGGTATCAGTACTTAGTGAAACCAACCTTATTTTATGTTTTCGGGCCGCTCTATACACGATGCAATTTGCGAAGTGTGAAGATTTGACAATCTCAATATACTAACCTAGATATTGTCATTTTGGTGCAACCTACGAAAATATCAGAACATATGAGTTGATTTTAATAAAACTGTAATATTTCGGCTTGAAAAAATCGCACACAGTCAAATAAAAAAATAAAGAAGTGTAGAAGAGGGAACAAGACGAGCAAGAGGAACTCGAAAAACACCAAAAAGAGCAACCAAAGAATTTGAAAGTCATGGGTGATGGTACTTGGCAAAAGAAAGGACATACATCGTTCAATGGAGTTGTTTGTGTTTTCGGTACTGAAACTGAAAAAGTAATTGATAACGAGGTCCTTACATCTTATTGTAAGTCATTTATCCAATGGCAAAAAGAAAATGGGTCACCATCAGGACCGGAATGGGACAAGTGGTTTCAAGATCATAAACAAAATTGCAATAGGATTTATTCTGTATCATCTGACGGAATGGAAAGTGTTGGCATGGGTCGTATTTTCAAAAGATCAATATCAAAGCTAATGCTGGATATATAACATTTCAAAAATGTTCAGCCATATAGACCAGGTATATATGTCACAAAGTTGGAATGTGTTGGACATATTGGAAAGAGATTTAGATACCACATGAGAAAATTGAGAACAACTATGCAAGGAAAGAAACTGACAGATGGCAAAGCACGTTTGACAGCAGCTTGGATCGTTAAAATGCAAATATACTATGGTGGAGCCATTCGAAACAATCCGACGTCTCTTTCTGGCATGATGAGAGATATTTGGGCTACATGGTAGCATATCAGCTCAACGGACGAAACTCCACAACATCAATTCTGTCCTCGTTGCAAAAAGTCATGGTGTAAGTATCAGCTTGCTATAGCCAACAACGCACTTGCAAATTTCCGCCATGCAAAAAGCTTACCATCGACAGTGATAAATGCAATAAGACCTGTATTCATCAAATCTTGTCTGTGAGTCTTCTCAAGCACTGCCTTGGAGTTCATACACAAAACTCCAATGAATCCTTTAATAATATTCTTTGGAGACTGACACCAAAAACAGTATTTGTTAACCACAATACTGTTAAATTTTCTGCAAACATTGCTACCGTGTTATTGGACGATTGAATGAAAGGATTGCTCAAGATAATGGAAAGCACATAACACCTGGAGTAAACGCCATCAACACAGCCAAGAAAAAGGATTCTGAACGCCTTTATGCAGCAAGAAAGCAAGCTATTGAAAATAAATAGGAGTCGAGAGCTATATACATAAGACTCAGAATTGAACAGGCTGAAGAAGAACTGGATGCAGAAAGAGTGATGTACGAGGCTGGAGCCAATTAATTAACATTGATGATTTAGTTCACCATAAGCCACTTCATCACTTTAATATAAGTTTTAATTTTACAGACTTTTGATGTTCATTTCAAATATTGAATTTTAAATTTCAAATGAACATCACAAGTACTAAAACATTATTTTTGCCTAATTTGTTTTATTTTATTTTATAGATTTATATTTGTACACTGCAATTTACACTGCATGGACAAAAACATTATCATGTAGGTTAGAAGTAAATAGCATGTGTGCATTTAACTTGAATACGACTTTGGTGAACATACTGGACAAGAAATAAGAAACCCAACCTATATGTTGGTAGTGCTGTCACGTAATGCCAACAGCTGTCAGTTATAGTGATTTTAAATTAAAAATTTAGGTAAGAGAATGTTTATTATATAAAGTTGTCATTTATTTTATTATTTATTTTTTCGCTTAATATTTTAAAATCTATTTTCTTTCAGATTATTGCTAAAAAGTATACTATTGCGTACTATTTTTAAAGAAATAGTAAGTTTATTGATAACTTTAATAGAAAATAAAGTTATTAAAGCAATCAAGGTAAATTATATGAAAATAAACTAGTTATTAGAAGTTTTAACTTTAAATTGATTTAGCTCCTTTATATATTTTATGTTTTTAGAGCCTACGCGCAGGATCCTGGAGGAACTATTGGATGGATTATGATATATGAGGTCTGAAAATGTTTGTAATAACATACTGGAGGAACTAACGCTATTTATATTAACTACAATGCCAATTAACTTTTAAATACTTTTAAATTTAAGAATTTTTTCTGGTTTACCGAGCAGTATTTTCCTTCAGAAAATTCTGGGTCTTATATCTTGGCTATATAAATAGCATTAGCTCCTCAAGCAGTCTTTTACAGACATTTTGAAACATTATAAAGCAAAATCCATGACATGGTTTGTAGTGAAAGTAATATTAGCAAGTAATCATGATTTTTTTTTGATTTTTGATTTTAAAATTGTCATAAATTATGGTAAAATATATGATATATATATTAAATTAAATATAATTAATGCATTGGCTTTTTTATTTCAGGCGAATATAGGAAAATACAGTTTATAGGGATAATATCCCCTTAAACCCTTACTATCTCGGTCGAAAATTCGTTTTTCGTCCGCTCGCCGCGCCATCTGGGCGGCAGGGAGCAAAAAATTCTCAAGTTCCGCCTGTCCCGCCAGTCTTATTTTTTTACGCACACTCTCGAGCAACGTAAAATAGTACATTACACATCGAGGGAGGAAATTTTTTTGCCTAGCGAGGCCGAAATTACCACTGTCTCAAACCCGCCCCGGGCGGGAAAGTGGTACTTTCAAAAAAATAGTATACACACCACGGGAAGTAAAAAAGAATGCCTCAGATCGCATGTTTGTCACCCGAGCCGAAGGCGAATTTCCATGCGATCTGAGACCATCCTTACTTTTCCTCCCAAGATGTGTAATATACTATTTAATTATTAAAACACGTCATAACCTAAAATATAATATTATTATATATATATTTATATTTCCATTAAAGATTCTAATGTAAAAATTGAAAATTGCACTGTTAATGGTAATGTTATTAATAACTATTACTACACTATGTAAATATTGATCAATAAAAAGATTTAAATAAATATGACTGAATAAATTATTGCTTGTACAAAATTAATTTATCATTAACGTCATAAATAAGAAATTATAATGTTTATTTATAATGTTTATTTATAATAATGTTTATTTATAATTTACAATATATTATAATTTATTTTATTTATTTATCTAACAGTACATTACATTACAAAATAAAGTAATCTATTTTTATATATTTTTTTTGCTCTGCGATTTCCAGCATCCGCTCACCAACTACCCTCGCTTCACTCGGGTTGTAAATGTTAGCGTATTTACTTGAAATTTTTATTTCTTACAAGATGAATTTTAATTAATAAATTATTATTTGATACAAAAAAATATTTCATAAAGCAAAATTAATATTTTGTTACTTGAAGTAAATGATTACATGCTTTTAGTATGTCGCACTTGCTAAACAAATTTGTTGGAATTAAATAAATATTTTGAATATTCAAGTTATTGAAATATTAAAATTGGTTAAACCCTGGTAGAAAATTAACCAGTTCGACCGGCGATTTATCTAGATTTTGCATAGTACGGTAGCCTAGTATAACCAGTAAGAATATGTTAAGAACTGGCGAAAAACTCGGTAACGAATATATTCTCACATGGAGTTATGTGTGCTAGGTGTGGAATTCGGTCGTACTTGATGTCATTGTGTATAACGTCACCGATGATAATGTCCGGGTATTGCGCTCCGTAGTTTTTTATGTCAAGGCGTGAAAATTGGTCGCACTCGATGTCTAGGTGTATAAGGTCGCTGATAAGGTCTAAGTAGTGCGCTCTATAGCTTTTCTTATGTAGGTGTGGAATTCGGTCATACTCGGTGTTTAGGTGTATAAGGTCGCCGATTTTGCGATCTAAGTAGTGATCTCTTTAGGTTTTTGTGTCTAGGGGTAGAATTCAATAGTACTCAATGTGTAGGTGTATAAGGTCGCCGATTTTGAGGTCTATGTAGTGAGCTCCTTAGGTTTTTGAGTCTAGAGGTAGAATTCGATAGAACTCGATGTACAGGTGTACAGGAAGCCCAATAGCGATGTCCTCGTATACATGTACGTATATATTGTGGAAGGTGCGAATTTAGTAAATAATAAAGTTTTTACTTATAATATCTTAAAGTTTTTAAGGACAATGTGCAATTCATTAATTTTGTGTATTACGATGAATTAAATTCATTGTAATATTTTAAATCATCAAAATTCAGAATTATGGTTTCTGGCTGCATGTTTTTTTTTTTATTTATTAGTACTGATAGAAAATTCAGATCTCGTATGAGAACCCTGAAAATTTACCAAATTAACATAATTTTATGTAAAAAAAGTTATTTTAAAAATGAGGCAATTTTTATGCGGATTTCAGATGAATGTCTTTTTAAGATTAAGAATATTGTAGAAAATTGAAAAGAGAAAAAATAATAGAACAACTAAAATGACTTAAACAACTGCTAAAATTGCTGCTAAGCTAAAAAGAATGCATGACAATTTCTAAAATGATTTCACAACTTTCTTTAGCTAACTTTTGCTATAAGAAATTGGAAACTGATAAGAAATTGTTTATCTAATTGGCATTAATGGAACAAATAGAAACATTGACAGCAATTTCTATTTATTTTATAAATTTCTTAAGGTCAAATTTAAATAATATCAAAAATGTAATATAAAATTGATTATTTAGTTAGAAATATGAATTCGACGTTATGAAGCAAAAAGATATATTTCACTTTGTACATTATCAAAAAGAGATTACATAGATACAGTAACTAAAGAGATTTTATTTTTTAATAGGATTTGATTCAAGATAAATGTAATTGTGCTGGGGAAGAAACATCATATTTGTCACAAGTTTTACCTTTTTAAAGGTTTTAATATTAATATCTGTTATAAATTTTTTTTACGTATTTGTTTACAATGTTAACAGGATGAGGTTGAAATATATTTGATATTGGAGACCATGGAGGTAAATCAGGAAGGTGGTAAAGAGAGGGAAAAGCCAACGGCTTGCGCTAGTTGAAACGAGTAAAGAAAATTAAGTTAAGAAGTATGTTTATGTACGGTTAAGCTAACCGTACAAAGACTATGGTAAAATTTATATTGTTATGATCAATTTCATATTCAAATAAACTTCCGAAACATCGGCCTTTTGATTAAAAGTGTTTTTATTGGTTCGCACGGATCATCACTCAAATTATAAATTTATCCACAAACAGTTTACTCCATATTTAAAAAAATATTTATTTGAATTAAGTATAAGCAGAATCAAAAAATTTTTTTTTCAGTGTACAATAAAGATGGTTACAATATACACAAACGAAAGGATAACATACATAACCCCACCGATGTAACAAAAAAAAGTACTGCACGCAGAATTAAGATAAACCAGAGTGCAAATTTGATCCTGTACTTTCACAATCCGCAGCGTCGGAATAAAAAGCGAATAGATACACACAAAGACTGATAAATCAAAAATATTTCTACAAGTATATACACTTGTTGAAATGAAATTAAACAATATAAAAGAGTCAGTGCAACAGAATACATTTGGCGATCTCTTTTAATTTAACTATGAGAGAGAGAGAGAGAGAGAGAGAGAGAGAGAGAGAGAGAGAGAGAGAAGCAGATAAGCCAGCGGCACCGATCAAAAGTATAATATAATACAATGAGAAAAAGTAACAAAGGGACTGGGACGGTCGCCTCCCGGCCATCAGAATTCCAGCGCGCGATTCAAAGCATTATAGACAATACCTCACATTTAGACACTAACGACTAACGAACTCCTCTGCACGACCCACTATATACGCGAATTTCCTCACGTGCATTTTGAGGAAAGGGAGTGCCCTTAGAGGCGAGATCTACATAATTGTATACTAAAGTTCTCGCACCTTTCGCCCCGTTCTACACCTCGTAATGTTTGTAAGTACTCGGGTATGTAAAGTTGATGGTTTACGCGTGTAAGTGTAAAATGAATAAAAATAAAATACATAGACGATAACGTTTAATGTATCAATATTTTTATACCAATAGAAAAGACCAATAGAAAAAAATAAAATATTTTGTAAAATTATAGTAACCTTGAACTCTTGAGAGAAATCTAAAAATAACTTGGTCGAACAATATCCTAAAATGTGCAGTTGAAAATGGAACCGCCCATGTAGAATATACGGCGCGGCCGCTCGATGGGGTAAGGCCACGTATGGGGTAAGTTTATGACCCGTGTATATTGTACCCGCTAAAGAGTTGGGCTTTGCGCGTTCGCTAAAGTCGCGCTTGTGCCTATACGTGTGTGTGCGCACGCGCATGGTGTATAGCTATAGTGCACGTGAAGTAAGGCGGGCACTTTCGAATTGCATAACAGTCAGCGGCTGAGCTCGAACGCCTCGCCTCGGTTATGTCAGAAGAAAGCTGCCGCTGCCGCCGCCGTCGCTGACGTCGCTTGGTTCTCCGGCGCTGTTTGCCTGGGAAATGTAGGCAGTCTCGCTCTCTATATAGCTGCTTGCTCTTTCTGTCTTGCACTCGTGTAATAAGCATTCGATTTGATTCTCCTTCCTTTGCCACGTATCTCTGTTTTTTTATTCATAGCTTTTGTGTTTTGTATGGTTTTTTTGGAGATTATTTTTTCATTTATAAATAGTTGTTAAAGATTCGATTTGGTGGCTTGCATTTTGGATTACATTTAAATCGATATCCTAACGAGGATAATATTGAAATATGAAATTGTAATCAACGCCGGATAATTAGAAAGTGAGATAGGATCATTTGGATGGAAGGTTTCCATGCTAATTGTGCGAACGGTTAAAGTATGCAAAGTTCGATGATGAGGAAATTAACATTTCTATAACGCAACGCGTGAACAATAATAAACTCAGCTCTAAATAATGTTTTAATTTTTAAAAAATATTATTTACACGCAATGTTCACGTTTTTTAAGGTATAATATGTATATTAAATATATCAGGCCAAATAAGTATGCTGCATTAAAAATTATATATTAGAGTTTCGTGATACTGTAGTATTCATAAAATTTTTTGCATGCATTTCGATGCGCGGTTATGCGTAAGAATGTGGAAAAGAATGTACACTTTTCTTGTATGAAAAATTTCTCTGGCTTAAGCAGCACAGTGTAGTAATTTTTAGTACAACAGAAAATCGCATAAACTTTTGTACATAAAAATTGATTGCAGCAGAATCGAAGTAAGTATGGATTTTACTTGAAAACGATTTGAATGAAATTCGAATTCCTTAAAAATATATGTACAATATATACAGTATGTACAGAGAAACATGGAAATTTTGTATCTAAATTAATATTATCTTTTTTATTCAAAAATTGTCAAATCAGAATTTGTAAAAATTTTACCGTAAATTGATTACTAATTCAAAATTAAAATACTCAAACGAAAATGTTCAAAGTCAGTTTTCCTTGAGCTTTGAAAAATGTCATTTTTGAAAAAATATTTTCTCTTATATGGTTCAATGGTTTAGAAAATATTGCTTTTTTGTTTAACAAGTACTCAACTAAAAAATGTAAATTTTAAAAATACTTACGTGGCTAAATTCGAAAACGATAAAAGCACAAAAAATCAACAAAACCTTCTCGTTACTCATATTTATAGGATATTCAGATGTTCACGCGAGTAGCGTGTATTACCTGCATTATCGCGAGTGCGCATATAACCCGTTACACGTGCAAACGTCGCACGTGCAGGCGTGTAAACTTTTATCTATATATACTCTTCCCTCTTTCACTTGCTTAGATCTCACGTGAGCATTGAAAACCTCATGCACACATCATCGTTAACCTGTCAATTTTCAAAATTACCTGCGATTTCAGATCAAAGCGTACGATGTGCACTTTTTCGCTCGTCCATCAGATTAAACGGGCGAATTCCGTTATGTAAGGTGTATGCACAAGCCGCAGTTGTTGTCGGATTATTATTAAACGTGCGAGTGTTGGGCGTTGCGCGGATATTCGTATAAAAATAGTCTTCCATGCCGTAGGCTATGCGTTGGGGAAAAAAATGGTTAAGACAACAAAATTAAGTTCGTTACGAGCGCGATGTATGTGTGTATGCAGACTCGCAAATTTTATGAAATCCGATGCGATTAAGAGTAGACAAAAATCTGTGCCGTCTTTAAAATGAGGTATTGCGAAAATGCCGTTTAAAGAGTATCTGTGTAATATATGTATGTGCTCTGGCCGTACTCTGTGGTAATCGGGCCTGCTTTTCGCGAAAAATTGCTTAGAAAATTTCCCATGCTTTCTAGATGTAACGAGCCGAGCTCGTCTGTGTTTAGGTACCACACATGCTATGCGAGAATATTTTTGTAGATCGATGGCTGGCGCAGGTCGTGCAGCAGCGGGCCTTTTCATCTTTTAAAACTATAATCGCACTTTTTATGTTTTGCTCAATCTCGTGGCGAAGGTGCAAGCCTTCTAATTCTCGCATCGCTTTGCACTCATGTTTATCCATAAAGTTGCCAAAAATATTTTTTGGCACGAAGCTTTCCTCAACGGATTACAGTAAGGACGAGGTACTGGTGCAATATTTTTTTTTTGCGCAGAACTTTCTCGGAATTACAAATATAGATGGTCAGTTTAAATTATCGTTGCACTGCTACTTTGTGAATATATGAAAAATTTGGAAAAATGAAAAATTAATAAAATGCTGCATGCGTTATCAGTCCTTTTATTATACACCTCATCAATTTTGAAAGGTATAATTTGAGGTTGCTACCGTTTGAAGAACTCAAGAGAGATCTCGTACCGCCCAAGAACCATAAAATCGTTTTAAATGAAACTGGTTTTAAAATATATATCTGGTAAAAGTTCTTAAATGTAAAAAAAGACTAAAGCTTAATAATTACTTCATTTATTAAATTATTTGATGTAGTTTGTGCCTACATTATGTAACAGACGAGTGCTGATTTTAAAGGTGAAATATTAGTATAATTATGTTTTAAAAGATGATAATATAATTTCCCAGCTAGAAAATTAACTAGTCGAGCTGGTTGATAGACTCACTTTTAGCTAGATCTGTTAGCTAATTTTTAGCCAGAATCTAATCGCAAGCTGGCTAGAAACCCTTTAAGGGTTTATACGTACAGTTATGCATTTCCCTGCTAGAAAATTTAACGATATACAGAGTGACACAGCACCAACGCAACACTTTTGGAATCAGTTTATTCGGAAAAATAAAAGTGCAGTAGATCTCATTGGATCTTATGTTATTCGATATAAGTAGAATTCAATGGTATAGCCAGAATTAATGTAAAATTTTTGGTTCAAAAGATAAAAAATTTATTTTCCGAAATAAAATTTTTAGCGAATATTTATGCTATATTCTTGTAGACGGGATAAAAATAAGTCGAAATAGTCGTTTTTGGTTAGCGATAATATTTTTATCCTTTCGTAATAAATATTTATTATCCATCGCCGTTGCCGAAATTACGGGTCTAAAATGATCATTCCAGTTGGGTTCGTCGTCGTCACGTTACCGAATGGCGAGCGGAGTACGGCAAATTCACTCCGGTCTCCGATGATCTCGGGAAAAAGTGTTTTTAAGGTTACGAAGAATACGGACTATACAGAATTTAGTCATTTACTCATTTTGTTGATATCTCCAATTGAGATGGAGGATAATAGATGGCCGGCGTTAAATGAATATTTCCAGCATTGCATTATGATGTTCAATCACTATAACATAATATAAAATAATTCAGTTATAATTTATATTACAACTAAACGAAAAGCTATCAAAAGAGGCAGATACAAGATGAACTGTTTTTTAAGCTTGCTTACTTACAGCTAATAATGATTTTTATCTGTCTGTAAAAATGATTATTAGATGCTCGAGAGAACCAAGAAGAGTACGAATCGACATAAATTTTTTTTCAAAAGTGTAAAATTAAATTGCTTAATTTTAGCTGCTGAGCAAATTTAACTTTGTAATAACATTCGTACTTTTCATTAGTATTTTTCATAGAATGATTATTTTATGGAATATTTGTTTTTATTTTCGTATATCCAGGATATGTCGTATATAGGATTTTATAAGACAATTTACCAAAATTTCGTATTCATCGAATTTGTTTGAATACTTAATTTATAGTTTACCTCGTTAAAAGGGATTTCGCTGCATATTTTGAAAAGTTAACTCAGACTTTCCGAGTAAAGTATAAGCCAAGATATACTCTTCTACGAAGGTTATAGAATATAGAATATTTAAATTAGTAATGCAGGTGCTTGACATTGCAGTTCATGTAGTATCCGCCTCTTTTGATCATAGGAAAAAACCTACGGCAGTTTTACTATTAAATTTAGTAAAACTTTTCGTTTAGTTATAATATAAATTACTTATAACTGAATTATAATATTATGTTATTGCGATTGAAAATAATAATGCAACACTGGAAATATTAAGTAAATAAATGTTACATAATGAGTAAATAAATCATCGGTTAAATATTTTCTAACGCTAAAAATCTCATCTCGAGCGCTTCCCCATAGAAAAAAATTAATTTTAAGTATAACACCTACAAGGGTTTAGTCATTCCTAAAAACACGTGGTTGTGTAAATCCAAAAATTTAATTTGTGAGGTACTTAGCAGCTCTACTTCTAGGCAATGACAAAGAGTAAAAAGGAGAGCAAAATGAAGAGAGGTTAGAAAGTAAAAAAAGGCGACCACGGCACGAGGTAGCACACCAAAGACAAGTATGTGTCGAAGCCGGGTGCGCGGCCGTAAGCCCTTATACTTCTCATTTGCCTTTTCGAAAACTTCGTATCTCATATCTTTTAATTCAAAGCCTCAATATAAAATTTATAGATGTCGGGTGAAAGATTTTTGAATTGTCAGTCATTTGAAAACAGTTTCATCAAAATCCATCCACAAAGTCAAGAGAAAAAGACGTTCAAACTTTTTTTAGGCCGATTTCTTTTCCAAACATTTTTTACGTTCAGAGATTTCCTGCTTCGCATGCGTTCAAAATTAGTATATTGGGACCATCAGGAGAGTCTAGAATGCGAGAAAAATTCTTTTGAGATTTTGAGTGGATTAAAATACTTTCAGCGGTTGATTTTTTGAACCAAAACTTTATTTTTTAACTTTGAGCTCTACATATTTCACATATATAAATGTATTATTCCTTAGCCTATTTCCTTCTGGTCGCCGTCCAGTGTTTATCTTCTCTCTCAATTCTATACACTTCATTTTCCTATTTGCCTATTCTCGCTCTATTTCATTTCTCTTTTTCTTTTCCTATCTATTCTACTCTCTATCTTATCCTATTTTCTTCCTATTGTCTTTAATCAACTCTTCTCTCTCTTCTTTGTTCTCCTCTCTTGACTTCTTTCTTTCCTTCCTTCTATCTCTATTTGGGCTGTTATACGTTCCTTCTTCTACCTTTTTCTGCTTTTTTACCTTTCATCTCTCCTATTCCACCGTTCTGTTTTCTTCTTCTATTTTCTTTTATGCCTCTGTTTTCTTTTTCTATCTCTTCTTCTCGATGCCTCTTCCATTTCCTTATCTTTTATTATTTAAAATCGTAGATAAAAAATCTAATATTCTTCGAAAACTATCAACTTTCAGAAAAAATTTCAATTAAAAAAAAATGTTTAGAATTCATCAAAGAACACTATAGAATTTTTTCATAATTTTTGGAGAAAATTTAGAAAAAATCTTTACTTGAGTTTTTTTTTATAAATTAAAAAAATTGAAGAAAAATTTTGAAAAAAATTCTATTGTGTTCTTTGATGAATTTTAAGCACTTTTTTTCTTAGCATTTATTTCAAAAAGTTGAAAGCTTATTAGTTAAAGCGTCCTAAAGATATTTAGTAACAATTTTCACTTTGGACGCCGTTTCTCACAGTTTTCTCAAAGTTCAAACATTCCCTCCACCATCTAAATTGGTTTCAAGATGATTGCATGACGGAAAGATGGTAAAAAATAGAAGTAGGAATGTATCAACGGAAATGTACAGGAAGGCGAGTTCGATGTTAATTAGATATTGGTGAAGAAATGAGAATTAAACTAGCACATGCAAATATACACATCTGATTTTACCTAGTAACGAAGTTACTAGGCTCAAGTCATGAGGTGCACTTTTGCATTTTTCAACATTCAACTATAGTAATAAGTAATTAGATTTTAAGTATTTTAGTTTATATTTAGCCAGACCAGCGAACAGGAAGGTTTTCCGCTGCTGAGTTACTTATTTGTAACGTATTATGTATATGCAATTGTACTTTCAAATTTGTATATCTTTACTCTGGTTAATAAATAAATAAATAAATCTGATCAAAAAAAAAAAAAATTTTTTTTTTACACTTAAACTTCAATTTTGAGTAATAAAAAATTATTTTTTTATATTTTGAACAATGTATAAAAAATCTATAAATTTCATGTGCTCAAAAATTTTTTAGGTCCATATTTACCCTATCTAGAGAGCTCTGAAAAACTGGTGAAAAAAGTGTCCACTTGGGCGTTAATAGGCTAAGACTGCAGTAAATGTGTTGACATCCAGTATTGATAAAGTTAATGCTATAGACGAAGAAGATATTAAGCTGTAAGGAAATGGTGCTTAAACTGAGCAGGTTAATGCTGAGATAATCTATGAACTCTATAAATTAATATTAATCTGAACATTTGCATTAATAAAATAATATAATTGTTTGTCAAAATGAAAATATTTAATTGTGCACCTACGATTTATCGTTATAACTTGTGAGATATTAAAATTGATCAATTATAATAGTATTCTTAAATTTCTGTAATAATTTTCTTTATTTTAGCATAGAAAACTGTGTGTAGTATAATAGGGAGTAGTAATTTCTATTTAAATTTAAAATCATTTTTTTAGAAGGTAATTAAAAAACTACTATATCGTTTCTTTAATAATATTATTAAAACCATATATAAAAGCATACTTGTCTACATTTTACTTTTTAAAAGTCTTTTTTTAGGAGATACTTAAATACTCTTCGTTTCTGATATCAGATGTCCTTCCGTACTTGCTGCAAAAAAACTCTCGAAACCCGTCGCCAGTTCCGTGGTGCTGGAGATTAGGTGGGCGCAAGTGGTCGAGTACACCGTTTGGCAGCAGCAGCGCATTACGACGAGGTGACACATACCTCATTCCGAAGCAGCAGCAAGGAATCTCCAGGAAGCAGACAGTCTTTCCTTGGAGTAGAGACTGGAGAGGTTATAGGGCACTTCGAGTCGCAATGCAAATCGGCACAGCAAAGATACGCGTACACGCGGTCACGCAGTAGCCTTGGGTCGACCTATAGTAGCCCTTGCACGGTGACAGCGCTTTTCTACAGATCTCTGGAGCTGCGAACCGACCGTGCGTATAAAAGGCACACGGCGCTCGCCAGAAAGAAACGACCGGCGCAGGGTAATGCAATGATATTTACAATTTTGCTCCACACACATCACACTTCTCTCGGCTCAATTTTATAACTAATAATAATAATCGGTTGAAAACCAACTGCTCCAGGCTGGAAAGGAAGGTTTTCGAGTTTGATGCCGAAGAAGGAAAATAAAAGAGGTAGATAAATTAAACCCTCAAAATTTCGAAAAGTTTTATTAAATTAATGTGTATGTCTTTTTTAAAGATAATCTTTACAAAAAGAAGACAAAATTAATATCTTTATTTTGAGACCAAGTATATTTCGCACGTACAAGTGCTTAATTACTTATTAGATTTAGAATTTTACGAAGAGGTTAAAAAGAGTCAATTCAATGTATAATATGTCGCGGTGCGCTCCCTCAGCTTCGTACAGTGTGATTCATACTTGCCATCGTGACACTACCGCGTCACTTGATTATGCTTTTTCCATTGGGACAACTAGATCGAATGTCTTTTACGAAAATGATAAAGGAACTCGGTAAGTAAGCAGATCCGATGATTTAATAAGCCGTAGAAATTAATTTTACACCGCGATGAAAAATAAAGTTCTGTAGAAGCCCATGCGCTGGCCGAGTGACTAGAAAAATAGGTGAAGAGAGCGAGCGAGCGAGCGATCAGAGAAAGAAAATGTGAAGAGAAAAAAAATTGTATACGAATTGTCGCGCAACACCCATGAATGAGCGTACGTTTGAGTTTCTGGCTCTTGTGAAAGTTCCGCCCGAAGATTAATACCCTCGGAGGCAATAATTTTAATATTATAATACAACGATTTCAGAAGCGCATGAAAATTAATAATTGCATAGCATTAAAGGTTAAAGCAGTGAAGAACAGAATGTAGGTATCATCTTTACGTATACATATCAAAAGATTTTATTCTTTACAGCACTATATAATCAGTAGTGTAATAAGTTATTGAACAATATGACGTATATGTAATTTCAATATCCCACGCATTTCGTATCGGCACATTTGTCTGGCATCCATCAACGAGACCTCACTGCCTCACTACTCCACTTTTCCTCTCCCCCAAAGTCCCGAATATAAAGAATTGCGCTCGTACCGCCGGACACGAGAGATCTCTCAGAAGCACTAGTCGGCTAGAAATCCAAAACAAACAAACGCAGCAGCAAACTTAAGAAGCAAGGATTAAGAGGGCCGTGAAAAGCGTATATACATATATAGGAAACAACCAAACAGTCCGTTAGAGTTCCGTAGCACAGGACACCGATCGTAATCCTCCTAAGGTACGAGAGGCGATCCATAGGCTAAACGGGAACCCAAATATTGTCCGTGTACCTGTTTGTTGTGTAGGGGCCAAAACAGAAATTAGACCCCCGCGGAGGGGGTCACACGGGCCCCGAGGGAATCGCCCCTACCCTACTTGGCCTGCGTTACACGCCACGCGCGCTTGATTTACGACCCTCCTGCATCTGTACACGCGTTTCGGGCTGCACATTCGCATCGCAGAGAGCTATATACACAAACCGTTATGTGACTCTTACACGAGGCGACACGTCAATGAAAGTGGAGGGGACGTAACCTTGAGCGAGAACTGAGTTCGACCTATTTTCACCGGAGAAATGGAGTATACACGGATTTGCATGACGGAGATTTTCGTTTGACGGGGTGCAGCAGCAGCGGCGATGGCGGCGTCGGCGCTGACTGATGTTCGGGGAATGGAGGAGGAATATATATTGGGCGAGCGGCGCGTCGACGTTTCAGGGACACACTCGCGCGAATTCTGGGTGGGCCTTTTGTGCGATGCGAGATGGCAGAGGTACGAAAGGGTAAGAAGAAAGATGGTCATGCGGCGCTTTCTATTATATAGACTATGGACATTTGCTGATCCAAATCTGCTTTAGTTGAACTTTCTTTTTGGGATTGGAATGGAAGGTAATTATGCTTCGGGTTATTGGGTTATTTAAAAAAAAAAAACGACATTAATCATATTATCAATACGATGTTCAGGATTGATTTGATGGTGCGCTGCAATCAACTGACACTTTCGCACGTTTAAATTTGTCTTCCTAAACGAATTCGAAATAAATTTGTTTCTTTCGGTTCTTGGAAATCGTGGGCTATTTTAAAATGTCTATTACGAATTCGAATTTGTCACCGGCTGAAAAACAAATTCCCTTTGCCAATAATCATTACTTTTTATTACAGCCCATTGATCGTCAACATTTTATTTTTACTCGTCCATTTTCATTCCTCGCGAATGAAAATGCTTTCTGCCACCTGCACGCGCTCGCATTGCAATCCTTTAAACCGACTAGCCAAATGATCTTCGTTCAATGAAAATCTTACGACATCGTCGGCAGATGTTATAGAGGCCCGAAAGTACAGCTCGTCGCGTCTCGCGCGGACCCGCCAAAAGCCGCTGCAGCGGCAATAAATTCTCTCTCTCTCTCTCTCTGTCACCATCTCGCGCGCGGCGACACTACCGGGCCGCATGCCTGTAATACCACATTCACCTCGCGCCTACACACACACACACACACACACGTACATACATACATACACACGACAAAGAAGAGTCTCGACAAGCGGCTTCGAGTGAGTATAGAGTCAAAATTAGCGACCACTGCAGCAGCAGCATGCATTGAGCAAGAAGCCGCGCCATTCACATCCGAGCTGAATGAAAAAGTCGCATCTGTCCGGTAGCCAAACGATCGCCGCGCTGCTGCACGCATAACAAGAAGCATCAACCTCGCGGTGGCTAACGATACTCAACATTAGAAATTGGCTCCAATCCCTGGGGTATAAAGAGGCGAGTGAGACGTCGTTTGTGTGCAGGCGAAAGAGCCTCTTTTCGCTCGTTATCGCTGTCGTTCTTATACGCGCGCTCTCTCCCTCTGTGTATACGTATATATATATGCATATGTATATCGGACGATTCGTAAAGTGGGTCAGTGTTGGAGATGTCGCGTTCACTCGCACTCCCATTATGCACGAGGAGAGTGGAAAATAGGTCGAGAGCATGAGCTCGCCGTTATATAGTGCGTCGATGTCGCGCGCCCGAGGAGGAATGATGTTTCGGAAGAAAGCTCGGCCTGACCTTTTATACCCAACGGGAATCGAGATGGTGAAACAAGCGAGGCTTGATTGACCTGGGATTTCATTTTTTTGGCGGATGATACTTGCTTTGTCGAGGATTAGCTTGAGGAGCACGACCGCGGTAGTGAAAAGGAGAATCGTACTTTTTGGGGAATCTTTCTATCAATTTTGTACGCTTTGGTAGTACATTCGCGGGATCACGTATCACTTGAACCAAAATTATATTTTAATTTTGCTAATATTCAGGAAATTTATATGAACCATTCGTTAAAGTCTTCCTAATACGTTAAATATAAAAGAAAAGGACTTTTCATCACAACGAAAAACTTACGTTGCGATTAGAAAGGAATATATATTACAACAAATGCATCGTCGACAGGAAGAGCCGTCAATACATTTCAAGCTGATAATACGTCGAACTAAAGTGAAAAGCAATAAGGCCTCGGACTCGTCGTTTCGCGACTTCTTACGCGCAGACGTTCGCGCAGCATCAAAACGTCTTCATCGCGTTCCTCCTCGTCCAACCCCCCTTCTCATCCCATATATTTTCCTCCTCACCTTGTCCTCCCGCCGTCATCGCAGCACCAAAGACAGAGCCACACACACACACACACACACGCACAAACACGTAAGCGCCAAGACTTTCTCGTATGTGGGTGAAGAGCAGCAGCAGCAGCAGCAGCGACAGCGACAGCGAGCAGAATTGTATAGAGTGAAAGAGAAGGGCGAACGCAACCGCGTACACACACGCGCTCTTGTGGACCTCGCGACTCGGTTCTTTCTCTCTCTCTCTCCATTGCGCCATCGCACATATACATATACATAAAAGCGCTCTCGCGGATTGCGACAGACACGGAGACGAGCAGCGCGTGACGCGCCTCCTCTCTGGACGACTCTGACTTTATATCACATATACATCTAGTATGGGATCCCGTGTAATTGGTGAAATGAGAGAGAGAGAGAGTGAGCGGATGATGGACGGGAAATTTTTGGTGCTGTCTTTCCTCTGTGTGTTGTCGATTGTGTTATTGCAGGCGCGCTAGGTACAGATGACCCATTGTCTTTTTTTTAGGAAAGTAGGCAGCGTGTGTGCGCGTGTGTGTGTGTGTGTGTGACACAATGCGTGTTTCCATGGTGAAGTAGGTGATGTAACGAGAGTAAGAGAGAGTTTAATACAGGGTCCCTTTGGTTAAACGTTTATGTATACGCTATGGATGAAATGGAAATAATGGCTTTTTCTGCTATCGCGGGGAGTGACATTACGGACGAAAATTGAATGTGCGACTGACGATCGCTTAATTTCCTATGTGTGTAGGTATATAGTAAAGTCAATTACTTCAGGAATAAATTATTTGTTACATTTCAAATGTTATTATGGTTAATGACGTTGGTAATGAGTGATAAAAAAGTTAATTTCATCGATACCGTAGTGTACACGTGAAATATTTAAGCGCGGGAAAGTGACTTTCACTTTCAAATCGTGGCTAGATCAAACATAAATATTAATTTCTTATTTCCAAATTAATGTAATTTAATTAATATAATGTCAGTTTCTGCAAATACATATACTACACTCGATTTAGAATAAAGTTATTAGTCGATAGGCGATATATAATATTATTATTATGAGATTAGGAAAGCGATTTTAAAACTATATGGAAAGAATCTCGAAAAGAAAACTAATGCTTCGATGCGTGGGCTGGCAATTATTAATTACTTATGCCCGAAAATATAAAATAGTAAATTCGTAAAATTCATCAGAGCGAAAAGTTACTTAGAAATGTACCCATTAATGATATAAAACTTGACAAATTTTGGTGATATTTTTGGGAAAGTTATGAAAATTAATGGACGTGTAAAGTATCATTAGAGCAGAATGATTACTCGAAAAGCCAGTACTATTTTCTTATATTCCAAAATTTCTTTTTCATATGCGATGAATTAATGAGTGTTCTATCTTCCCAAAATATACTGAACCATTAAAATATGGGCTTACTAAACTGCATGATTAGAAAACTTCTTTCTAAACTTCATAACTTTCATTTTATTGGTGTTCCGGCGTAACACATTTTTAACACAGCAACAACGAGAAACTAATTTTTGTAAAAAAAAAAAGAAAAGAAAAAGAAAAATGTGTTACACATTGGCATACCGGAAACGGCATGTCAAATTTAAAAACCAGTAATTTATTTATGCATAAATCTCGTTCCGATGCAGCACGAATACGCGAGAGAGCGACAAAGGAAATCTCGAGCATGCCCCTTTTGTCCAGCTTAACGAAGCCAGCAATTTGGCTCCTACATAGGATACCTTTACACGCCTTTTTGGTTTCGTTTCCTCGTTTCTTTTCTTTTTTTTTTTTTTGGCTCCCGGGCTTTTCTTAGATTCGCTTTCTTTGCATATAGAGCCGCGAGAGAGCCCGGGAACACAATCGCTTTTGACACACTTGACTTTCTATTGTGTCCTCCGAATCTTCCTTTGCTTGTTCGAGCAACGATCGAAGGACGAGGAGGCGTGGATGCGTCGTCGCTTTCTTTTTTTACGACACTGCTTCTTCTTCTTCTTCTTCTTTATTTCTTTTTTTGTTATATATTTCAAAAATAATACAGTCAGATTTGCTTTGAATGCATTTCTTTAGAAACCTTTAAGCGTTTCGTAATACATTATCATTTTAAATGTATAGAACGTATACATTGTGAAGCAAATCCCTGCGTTTTTAATAATTATGGTGATTTTTCATTCATTGAAGAATTTATTTATAGAGTAATATTAATATATGTTAATATTATTAATAATTATATAGTGTAATTATTTAAAACTTGGTTCATTTATTATTAATAACAAATAAATCATTATTGATTTCTTGCAAGCATACCCGCATAAGTATTGCAATAGAACCAATACTACATATTTATATATTATTATATTAGATAGGCAAATGCGTGAAGATCATATCCAGAAGCAGATTAGGAAAAAAAGTAATTCATAAATCCATATAAACAAAAACATATGTGCATGCATACAGAACTAAGAACGTATACGCGACAGATAATACGGGATAGCATAGTTTCATATTAAAATTTCGATTCGGTAAAAAATTTAGAGTTTCTTCTTTAACGCGACGAAAACTCATAAAACTTTCACACACGCGCACACATAAAAATGATACGAAGTATATAGATACACACACACACACGCATATATATATATATTTTCTTTTACTTTCAATTTCGTTTGGTTGGGTGCTCGGCTCGTTCTCTTACGTAATTTTCTCTCCAGCTCGGGCGCACGCGCGCGCGCGCGAACGACCCAACGCTCGGCAGCAGCAACAGCAGCAGCGGCGGCGCGCGCGCGCGTGTCGAAATAATAGTGGCCGCTCTTATTATGTTATACCTTGGCTGCCTTTTAGTTCAAGTGAGAGAGAGAGAGAGAGAGAGAGAGAAAGAGATCGTTTCTCTCGCTCTATTCCGTATTATGTACATGCATATAAAGAGTCCTTTCGCGGGAGCGTAGAGAGAGAGAAATTATTATTAAATGCCGCGCGAGCCGTGTAATCGCTGTGCGCGTTGAGCTTTGCCTGTGTGTGTGTGTACATCGGACATATATATGTATATTGTCTTTTCGCGATGATAATGAGCGAGGGAGCCCATTGTTTGTAGTCAAGTACATCGCGATAATTGAAATATTTATAATTACACCGCTTTCCGTTATTTAATTGAGATCTTAATCGTCCTGGCCATACAGGCTCCTGTTTGTGTGTGTGTTTGATTTCATGCAGGGTGCACAGTATGACGCGAGTTGTCTGGAAAAAAGAGTGAAGCTATTTTACACTGTTATGGGCATCTTGTTGAGTTGGCCTTTTTTCCTTTTTTTTTCCTCTGAATTTGAAGAATGCTTTTGTAATTGTTCGCTCGCTATATAACGACATTGTTTTATAGGCCGCGCGGGACGACTGAAAATATCGCGGCTGTGGCGGGATTGTGGTGTAACTCGTGGCTATACTCGAAAGATGGATGTTTGGAAACTCGATGGTTGAACTATAAAAAAAAAAACTCATTCAAAATACATTGCGCCAACTTTTGAAAGTCCGTATCGAACGCAGAATTTTGGACTGTATTTTTATGGACTGTGTACCAGCGCTGAAATTCGAAAACAAAAAGTAAGAATCTTGTACAATCGTGTGGCCGCTACAGTTATAAACGAAACTTTTTTCAGGTGCTGAAAAAAAAAATACGTTTACAACTATTTCAAAGTCTGTCATCGTGGCATAAGCGTACACGACCCTTCAAACTTTCAAAAACTCAACGCTCAAAAAGTTGAGACTTCGCTGCACGAATACCGCAGCATTTTCATTGCTCATACCTATAAAGCTCACAAATGGTCCTATTCTATCCACTATACGTATAACCGTAGATACGTACAAGAATGGTATTTTCGTACATGCCCGGCATCCGTGCCGCACATATACGGCTAGTAGCGCAGCGGGCCGCATTTTGCAATCAGGATCTTAATTGTCCTCAAAACTGCGCTGTGCGTATAACGTACAATACACTTGCAGCCACTAACCATATGTCCGCTATGTATACTTGCACCGATGCGAGCGCCGAAAGAAACAACAATTTTGCTATGTTTACACGGCGAACATCGAGGGGGAGGAGGGACAAAAAAATAACGAAGCATTCTGGGTATACTTTCGTAAATCGCATGGGTGCACGCAGTACGGCTAGAACTGAATCCTGTGAAAATTATTGAAAATTATCTGAACGGTTTGGTATCTCGTTTGGTATAATGTATATGCGCGGCTCAACCACTACCGGATGCTGTTAATAATCCGGACTGGAAATTTTCGGGTTATTGTGGTGTGAGCGTACAACCTCTAAGCAGTGTATGACTGTAGAGATCTGGTAAAAAAAGGAGTAGAAGGATTTTTGAAAAATTGCAAAGATTTTAATTGCTCGGAATTTAGTTATTTTCCATATTGTCACAATTATGATAAGAAAACATTCAAAATATAGAGTTGAGAGACATTGACATTGTAACTGAATTTTCACTAAAAAAATCAGTTACTAAAGGCAAAATTTATAAGAAAAGACTATAAGTAAAGTGTTAAAATTAGTCGCGACCCTTGAAATACTACGGAGCAGTGCACAAAAGGGTTCAAACGGTACCTCCGCTCTCTTAGCTTTCTTATATAGCCTCGCACATCGCGCTTATAAATAAAACCAAGCGCGCTTATTTTCCCCGTCGGCTCTCTCGAAAAAAGGTACTGCATTTATAAAGTCCACACCCCACCTCTAGAAGAAGAAGAAGAAGACGACGAAAAAAGAAGCAGAAGAAAACGACAGACCCTCGATCCTCGGCCTTTGGCCGTTTTTCGCGCCTTTGTCGCACGCTCGTTACGCGCGCCTATAACCCACACACACAGAGACACACAGACACGCAGCCGATCTATTTTCCAAGTCGAGTCAAGAGACTTGGCCAACGGCTGGCCCCCGGCCACCTATTGCATCTTTAGCGGCTTCCTCCTAATTCTCTGGACCTTGCTCCCCTTTCTCCGGCGAGGTGAGATTAGAAATAGATCGGCGCTCTGGCCGCAGCTGCTACTGCGACGCAGGCGAAAGCCACGACCGAACTGACGGCGATCACCTTGCGACATCCCTGACTCTTCTTCTTCTTCTTCGTTGCTTCTTTTTTTTCGCTTCGTCCGCGGGTGAATTTCGTTTACGCGATATACGTCCGAGGCTCGCGCTCGAGCTCGCTTACTTTTGTGCGGCTCGCTTCTACACTTTCGAGTTTGTATTTTCATTTCAGCCATGAAATTAAGTGCCGCGGATTCTTGGCTGTCGATTTTAAACGCTCTCAAGCGGCTTCCGTATATATTGGAGATCGTTATTTTCTAACATTCTTGCGACGCTTAGCTCTGTTGTTCGTCTGTCAATTGTTTCACGTTGAATATATTTCAGATGGCAAACTCGCGAAGATAAAATGTCGCCTCGAAAACGACACTCTGAAAATTTATCGATGCATAAATTAAAATTGTGACTTGTTGGTGAAAACGTTAAAGTGGATCACCGACGAATAACGAAATGAAAAACGATATTAATTCAATCCTCGCAGAAATCAAAACATCGGGCAGTAAACATAATTTGCATTAATTAAATAATCAACTGCAATAATCGATGGCTTAGATAATCGGATTACGACTGGATTCGCCTCTTGACTCATCTCCAATTCATAAAGTTTCGTGCGCGTGTGTTGCACCATTTGTCACAATATTTCATGCGTCCCGCGGTGCCGGACGTATAGAAAGTTCGGTAATGTAAATCGTGAAATAAAACTTGAACGCGCCGCTGAATCATTCGAGAGAATTCCTCCTCCCGAGAAATTTCGTTTCCTATTTTCCTCATATATTAAAACCGAAGGCCACACGTTTAAGCTATTTTAAACGTAATCGATCATATTATAATGCTATCCATACAGGTATAAATGACAAATTTTATTCCCCAGACTGTATAAGTTGACACTTTTACTATATCGGTACGGAAAATGGCCGAAACTGACGGCGGCAACAAACACGACTATCCGGTCACGTAAACACTCTTCCGACTCGCCATAGGTCAAGGAATAGATATACGTTGGTGAAAATCCCTCTTTCGGCCGACGGATATATATATACATAACGAATTCGCTGACCGTGTGTAAGCACACGGGGAAAGGAGAGGCAGACATTTACGACATCAGCAGCAGCAGCAACAGCAGCAGCTCTCACTGCAGCACATTATATATGTAGCGCTCGCGCGGACGTTTTTCCCTTTCAAAACTCCGAAAATTCTCCTTCCTTTTCGCGGTACACGCCTTCCTCCTCCTGCTTATAAAAATTCTCCCTTTTTTTCTGTGTACACACACACACACACCAGCGAGGCCTTACGTCATATTGCCTAAGTAGGTATACAATTTTTCGTGTCCTTGGGGGCGCGAAGAATTCCACCAGCGTCGAGGTCGCACGCAATATGTATATACACGGCACACACACACAGTCTTTCTCTCTATTCTCTCCGTGCTTCCTCGAGTACCTTATGTCGTGGCTCTCTCTCTCTCTCTCACTCTCTCACTCTGCGGTCCGCGAGAGAGCGAGCAAAAAATTCCCAGGATTATCGAAAGGGGTCGGACGGACGGAACTGGCCGGGCTAATCTCCACTCTCTCATCCGTCTCATTCTTGCCCTTCCTGTTGCGCGCCTCGGACTCGGCCTCTTTCTCTCCTGCTGCAGACCGGGTTGTGTATCCTCGCGCCTCGCTTATACACCGACGCGCCCTTTAACAGCTCTCTCGGTCGCTCTCTGCTCGACATATACGCAAGAGAGGGCAATAATGTTTAAGAACTCTCTCGAGAGCCGAAGGCCAATTTCTAATCCTTCAAGGATGTAAACTTATTGAAAGAGAGAGAGAGAGAGAGAGAGAGAGAGACGTGCTGTATCTGCGTGTCTCGTCCTTGCCGGACGATTGGAGTCGGTTGCGGGCAAAAAAATTTTCGAAAAACTTGCGCCAAGTAGGCGAAGAACGTGCCACGGAGAGAGAGAAAAAAAAAGTGAAACACGGTCGCGGCCTCTTTTTCTCGTTTCTCGAGGTATATCGACGAGAGGAATAGTATGTAGCTAAGTTTGTGAAATGGACGATTGTTTTCTGCAGGGTTAGGCTACTATGGACGAGAAAAGGAAAAGGTGCAGATAAAGGGAAATATGTAACGATGCGAGTATATATAGCGGTACATGGAGCGGCGGAGAATGCGAAAAGGATGTTTTGGAAGAACGAAACGCGGAAGAAAACGACGAGTGTTTATGGCCCGAAAAGTTTCGAGGTTTAATATGCAGGCTTTATGCTTGTGAAGGACACGACTTGATTAGGAAAAATATATTGGTCAGCTATTTGAAAATGTACAGAATTTCTTTCTATCCATGCTGATTTTTGCTTGTAATATCTTGTACCATTGTAATATTCTCATTTACTTCATTATAAAATAATTGTATGATGTAATTTTTGTCAAAGTTAGGTTTCTCATAACGAAAATAATGTATATTTTTGTAAAAGTGAATGGTAACCATATTATACGACGTTATCATTTTTAAAAACACTTTCACATAAAAAATCGATCTTGTCTTGAAAGTCTGAAATCTCTATAAGATATTTATTTTATAAGATTAACCTTTTTAGCCCGACCTTGCATAAAATTTAAAGCTGCCTTTCTCGAAATAATTTTGAAATTATCAATGTTTATTCGATCAACACCGCCGCGCTGCGTATAGTACTCGAAAATTACCTCGTAATAGCGATAAAAAGCAAAAATTGCACAAGAAACCAACATACTGTATTTAAAAATTATCATTTCCTCTGCAAAGTAAGGGGTCTTAATTTCACAAAGTTTCATTTACGACGCGCTGCCGAATCGAATAAAATGCTCGAAGCTCAATGATTTACGAAGGTGCACTAAAAGTAAATTTCTCCAAAAGTGGGCATCGTAAACGCACATCCGAAAACTCGTTCGCAATTACGCAATAACCCGTCAGCTGGCGAAACAAACATAAAACTAATCAGAGTAAGGATGACATATACCCGACCCAAAATCCAGCACGAGAATCATAAAACTCCAAAGACGCAAGCCTACGCAACATTTATTGGTCGCAACCCTAATAACATTATGCATTCGCACCTATTAGTCGTACCATGAAAAAGGGTCCATATCCGTCCACTCGTTTGTGCACCCTAAACAAATAGAAAGTCCAAAAGAGCGTTTAGTAGCGATATCCGCATACTCGGTAATATTGCGCATTCCTCGTACCCGCAGAGCTGCACAACTGTACGGTCCCTATAGGGAGTATACTCATCCCCGTCATAAAGTCATAATACCTCCTGGTCGTGTCCTTGAAAGGGGCGGAAGTTCACCTGCATTCGAGGGAGTGAGAGAGAGAGAGAGAGAGAGAGAAAAAGAGAGAGAAGGGGAAAGGGAACGAGAAGGAGGGCGTAAAATTTATCTGGGCATGGAGTTTCCGGTTACGCGCGAGGGCGCTTCCTCTCTCCTCTTTCTTTTTTACGCAAACGTACGCGGGCGCACGTATATATATATAGCGTCTATAGGGGGGTTATTATTATTCATGCAATGAGCATTTAACCCCTTTCTTTCGCGAGGGGGAATATTTCTGCTGCTCCCTTTCTCTCTCTGGGTATTCGTGTATCCCCTTACCCCATTGTCTCTATTGGGTACTTGACGTACATTCACCTCTTCTCTCTCTCTCTCTCGCGCGCGCGCAGCTCTCCCTTTTTTTTCTTTTGCTTCAACCCAGGGGAGGAACATATGCATCCACGGATATTATGTGTGTACATACGAAACGTAATACGCAGGTGAACTGTCGAGATGACCTTCGCCCGAGTAATTGATGAATTAATGTCATTCCATGACATGGGACATTGGATTTCCTTTTTTTTTGTCCAAGGGTTGATCGTCCTTTACATTGTGCGATGCTGTTGCTCGGCTGACAAATGCTTTCCGCTCGATTCTCGTTGTGCTTTCTAATATGCATACGAGATTGAAGTGGCTTTTAACGTCCTCTTTTATTATTGTTATAAAAGATATTTTTCATTTTTATTTGGTAATATTTGGTAGTTCGGAGTGACTGAATGCGCTATTTATGTATATCTTTTCCTCGAAGATGTCAAAATCAACCGCATCGAGGAACTATTATGGAATACACATTGTAAAACTATATTAATTATAACGACTTGGAGCGAAAAAAACGAAATAGTTGAAAAACGTTGCAGGTAATATTTTAATAAGTTGGACACAAAAAGCGTTTTACCATGACGGAATAGTCGTTCTTAATAGCACCAAAATCCTTAATAACCCAAATCACAAAGCACGGAACTCAATCATATTTAGCCGTGGAACCTGTTTTCCGCGCGCAGGCATACTACAAAAGGTTTGATCGATGCAAAAATGAAAATAAGACCAGCGCGATGCTTATGCGCAGGCTAAACAAAAGGGGGTCCACTTTTGATAATAAAATAATTAATTACGTTCTTGGGACGGTCGTCTATAAGAGCCGGCATAATACGTGTCTCCTCTCTCTCTCTCTCTCTCTCTCTCGCTATCTATTTTCTCTTCGTTTCACAGAAAGATCTCTCGCTGTATTTTACGACTGCTGGAATGTATTTATGGCTCGTTGAAAAATGGGTTATCGAATCGCGCGCTCGCGCTCGGAGCACCATTGCCTTGCGAGGAAGCAAAGACGAGGTAATAAAGAAAAAGGAAAGAATAAATAAAAAGCAGCAGCGGAGAGGGAAACGAAAATTCCGAGAGTGTGATCTTGTGTTAGAAGTTTTTTGTGCGCTCTCTCTCTCTCTGTTGCTTGCTCGGACGGTCGGTCTTTTCTACGATATGCGGCCTTGAGGATCGGAGAAGCAGCGCGGTGAGCCGTACATAAAAGAAAGGCCTATAGCACAGGAACACTCTCGCCCGGGTTCTTTAAAGCTTCTCTTTTTTTCACACTTAAATAACGATTTGGGACTGTTGTAACGTCTGCGCGCGGACTCCTTATATGCGAGAGAGAGAGAGAGAGAGAGAGAGAGAGAGCCGAGTAGAAAGAATCGAGATTACGTCATCGGAATCAATCATAAGTTTGCGTGGAAAAAAGAAGGAAGATGCTTGATACGAGTTTCATAGGGTAATGAGCTAGACACTTATTATATACTTGAAAATAATTCAGACCTTTCTTCGTTTTTTATGTGCGAATTATTTTACTCATAAAAAAGAAAAGTTATAACCGCTCGTATCTTATCATAGCCTGAACAGAAGCTATTTTAAAATACAGTCGCATAAAGCGTTTTTTAATTTTGGCAAGCTCTTCATTTAGCAATTTGTTATTAAAGTTTTGAAATAAAAATATTATAATATCGGATCGAAATGACCTCCACACAATTAGATTACGTATTCGTATTTATTCAATTTAAAAAAAAGAGCCTGGCGAAAAACGAATTCGAAAAGTTCTCTTCAGCCCGTCACTTCCTCCTCACCGAAAATTATACTCGCGCGCATTTCAAACTCTCACATCCTCTCGAGATATAGTTTCCTTTCGAGTCTCGCACCGAGTTCCACCTTCACCGGTCTGCGCGCGACGAATCACGTTTTCATGATTCACAGAGAGCACCGAATGTGGCGTTCTCCAGACACACACACACACACACATGCGGCACACTGTTTATGCTCAAGGTCTCGTCGGCAAAAATTTTTGCGTGCGAATGCGTTGATATACAGGAAGGAAAAACTCGAGGAAGCGATACGCAACAACATCTATACCCATACACGCACACACACACACACAGGGATGAAGACAGAAGATGAAATTAGTGTATAAGCCGAATGTACGTGTAATTTCATCGACGATTCGCATTACCGGAGCTGCGGAGGATTACGTAAGTGAAGGTGAAGCGACGGCGGCGGTGGCGGCGGCGAACCGCAGACGTGCGAGAGAGAGAATTCGAGAGATGGGAATTATTCCTCTTTTTCCGTCTTTCGCGTTTCGCCGAGCGCGTCTCCCTACTTCGTCTCTTTCTCCTACCTGCAATAAGTAGCTTTTTTCACTGGACGACGATGACGAAGTTTACGAATTACATTGTATACATATGCGTATATCAATTAGGTTTTGGAGTTTAACGTTCATTTAACGTGTCGCAGATATATACCGAGGAGTGTTAATTTCATCTGACATTGATGCGATAGACAGAAAGGTTTCTATATATTAGCATTTCTATGACAAAATCATATATATAGAGGAAACATAAATCAATATTTTTATGTGGCTATTAGTTAGCGGCACGGGGACAACTGTGGCACATAGAAATTGGATAGTATAAAAGCGACGCGTCCGCGGGTAATTGGATAAAAGGATCATCAGCGATTATTCCGCGATTATCTGTAATTGCTTGGGTACACGCGGGATAATGACGGATACGCATCGATAGTAATAAAAGTCGATATACCACATCCATTTCTAAATTATACGTAATCCGTGCGCTAGGAAAAAACAAAGTTAGCACGGCAACGAAAAAACGTCTATATATCGGTACAGAAAAAAGAAAAAGCTCGATATACCAGGCGTTTTTCCACGAAGCACTTTGAATAAATCACGAGACGCGCGCGCGTATTTAGAATCAAGTACATCCGAGTCGTATACCTACACACTATACACGATTCAACTTAACCATCGTCGCGCGCTTTCGTCGTTCATGGACTGTAACGCGCGCGTTTCACGCATTCGCACATTCGTTAAGGAGGCTCTCAATGCATCCAGCTTTGAGAGAAAAGAGCAAGAAGAGCGTTTATGGCGTCCAGCGACAGCAGCAGCAGCTTCTAAGTTGGCCGAGGCTACGTTTTACGGCAATTTTGTCGCTGCAGATGGTCCTCGGCGTATTCTTCTTCGCTTATATCCCATGCGCACTTCTCTCCCTCTCTCTCTCTCTCTCTCTCATTCACTCGCGCTCATCATTTTTCCTTTTCTTTTTTCCTAACTGGTCTGTTAGCGCTTCTACGAGTCTGTGTCTATGCGCGTGTGTAGAGAGAGACGCTCAAGGTCTCTCGCGAGCGCGCGACTCGCCTTCGTAACTCTTTTTTTTCTCTCTTCGTCCCCTCCTCCTTTCTAGCACTCGCGAAGCGCGCCTCTATGGCACTCTTCTATTTTTAATGCTGCGCGCGCGCGTGTGTACGCACACTTGGAGCTCGGGAAATGCGCGAAAATTCCGCGAAAAGCGTTCGCTTCGCTGGAGTCATCGCTGCTGCTGTCTATCGCGTATAGAGCATGTTCTCCACGGTATTATACAAAGTCGGGCTTTATATGTACGTTGGGTGACTGGTTGGCGAGTATGTGGCGGTTTCTCCGGGAATATAACACTTGTTTTGTACTTTTGTTTTTTTTTCTTTTCTTTTCGTTCATTACAGTAATGCCAGAGCCTTTGAAGCGTACTTTTTATGAATATAATATATTGTAATGGTCATCGAAGCCTTTTGAATTCACATTATTATATTGTGCTTAAAAGTGTAAGTGCAATTTTCCTTTGATAAAGGGAACTTTTAAGCTTGACAAGTCGAAGGTTATAGTTAATGTCGAAGAAAGAGGGAAAGAATTGTTATTTTATATAAAGCGAAATTGTTAACGCCGCACTTGCACGGAACTCGTTGGATATAATGAGTGCGCGCGACAGTGTTGCGCGGATTGCGTGTAAAAGTGGTAGTTATCACCCATTATATTCCTTATATACTGTATGCTTTAATTAGTATAGATAAATTTAATGTTTCTTTTCTTTTTTTACGTTTTTGTATTGAAAATAATTAGTCTTTCCGAGCGCGCGTTGAGCGATATTGTGCAACGTCCAGCTTGAAATTCGACTTTTTCGTATACTTTGAGAGAACAACTTTTTATGATTTTGAGCTGTATTATTTTATTATCTTAAGAATAAGTTGAAATATACCTCTGGGAGTTTCTTTTTGATGTATTTAAAAATTATTTAATTAAATACTGTAATAGCAGCTTTTAGCTAAAACTGGTATTAAAATCAGCTATATATAATCGCTACATAATTATGTAACAATAAAATAATGTTTGGCAATTTAAAAAAAAAACTCTTTTATCGTATTCCACAATTGATCCGACCCTCTTAAAAAATTCCATTACAGAAAAAAGCGTAATAAATTATTACTATATAAATTCATCCTCATTTATCATTGAGGTTATTTGATCTTCGCAATAATTCAAATCCAGCTTTTTGAAGCATCGCGCACAAAAGCTTAATAGCTAGTCCATTAAAACAATGCCTAGAAGATGTAGTCGCAAGGGTGCAAAGTTGGCCGCGAGCCTGAGACGTATCAAATCGCGCGGGCAATTGCCCATCAAAAATCTACGATCGCTCCATCCTTGACCATACACACCCTAGATCCACAATGAAATCCATCACTTTTAGACCTCGCGCGCACGCTTTTACCTCAACGCTGAGACACACGCGCGTATACGCATCAAAAAGTCGGCCTTCCCATTTGCAGCTTGAATTCGCGATCATACTCTCGGAAACGTTGCGCAACGCGTAGGTATAGTGCGCGCGAAAAATTAAAATTCCGCTCTTTGGATATCCTGAGGTTCTCGGATTCGTTTCGCCGCGGCGGCGGCGCTCGCCATTATATGCCGGAGCAGTTCCGAACGCGCGGACTCGCATATCTGCCCGGTAAATCTCGATACCGCGGAGGAAAATAAAGCCAACAATGGTGCCTCCTACTCTCTCTCTCTCTCTCACTCATGTGCATGTGTATAATGTAACAATGTCGCACGTGTATGTGTGTGTATTATGTACGAATAGGTGAGAGAGAGAGAGCGGATGTATATGCAGGCTTCTGACTTATGCAAGCGCCCGATAACGCGCTCGTATTCCGAGCTTATAGAGCCATTTCTTTTTCTCTCCTTTTGTTCGCCGTTTCTCTGTGTGTACGTGTGTGTGTGAATCTGAGTACGTGTGGCCATATGAGGCTGCGCGTGTCACCTTTTTTTTATATATATTTTGTGAAATGGTAAATGCGAGGGCCCAGTGAAATTGGACTCGTTTTCTTCATGGCTTTACAAGGCGCTGTGTTAAAGTTGCGATCGGAGCTTTTAGGACTTTAAGAACGAAAGCACGTGTAAATATATTGTATAGCGGTTCGATGAGAATTAAGGTTCCGTGTGTTTCTTGAAACCCGTGTGTCACGTTGGTACTCTTCAGCTTTAATAAAATTTCATTTTTATTTGCAGTCGCTCTTATTTGAAATTCCATCGGTACCAAAACGATTTTACCGGATCGCTTATAAAATATTCACTCGAGCATCTCGATCGCACTAGCCGAAATAGTCGAATTCAAAGCCTATTCCGATATCTTTACCCAACTTTATAACAATTATTGCACACGTGCGAGATAAAAAGGACCTCAAAGAGTTTATTACGATCGACGGAAGAGCGACACAAATCGCGGCGATCGCAAAGTCCCGATATAAACCACAAGCTACAAACCGCTCGACTCTTTAACGCGGGGGAGTGTTTCATTGTACACTCACACGTATACATATAGCGACACGACGAAAAGTCCCAATGCACAGGACACGTGGGTAGGAGAACCGCTGCACGAGCTGATGGTGTGTTGCCCAATGTGTAACCAAGACACAAGCGCCGCAGTCGGCGCAGTTCGACTTGATTTTCTATTATACACGGGCGCGAACACGATCTCGAGATAATGAAAAGCGAGAGACCGAGAGCAGCAGCGGAGATAGTCATCAGCACAAGCGATGTAAATGCCCGACTTGGTCGTCGTCATTGTCGTCCTGCATCCGAGTATATATGTGTGTGTTTGTGTGTGTCTGTTTAATTTGTATATGTTAAAATTTTTGCGAGATGGAGAGCGAGAGAGCTGTTTGTTTTTGTTTCACGATGGGAGGAAAATAAAAAGCAATAGCGGGTGATTCATCAGCTGTAGAGCTTGGCCTTGAGTCTCGACGGACTGAATGCTTTTTTTTCTTTTTCTTTCTTTCCTTTTTTTGTACGACGCTCTTTTTTATACAGTTGAGTTTAGTTGCGCAAGTTGGGCAAGTCGGTTGGTATTTGAGGAATGCTCTGGTATGTGTACCTGACGAATCGGATAAGGTGCTTAAAAGAATATCCCTGCGACTACACAGTCATACCGTCTGAGATAGATATAATAGAAGATTATTGCGCATACCACATCAAATGTCATTGTACTATCAAGTGAATTATAATACTTATAATTATAATTAGAATACTTATAATAACCGCAAAAATTTTAAAAATAACCATTGAAAGTAAACTTTCATCCAAACAATTGAATATTATCGATACCCCATTTTATTTGAATGATCGTTATAGTGTCTATAAGCGGTGTACGTCTCCGCGAATGCGTTCTTGAACTTAGTTTACTCGCTTCAAAGCTTTTATACATATATTTCCACAGCGAAAAAAGCCACGCGTGTATACAGAGAAAATAAGCAAACACACCGCGCTCTACGTATTAAATCTAAAAAGATGTTTTCTGTAGAGATGCTCGACAGGAGCGCGTGAGCGAAAAAATGTGGCAGGGAGAGATAATAAAAGCAAGAAGGAAATAGAGAAAGAGCTGCTCTACGATGAGGGGGGGAGAGAGAGATAGGTACAGAAGAAAGAGAGAAGTGCAGAGATAGAGATAAAGAGCGAGACAGAGAGAAAGATAGATCTTGGTATTCGTGGAGAAAGAGAGAAAGAGAGGGAGAGACTAACGCTCAATTTCTGACGACCCAATTTCGCAATCCTCCACGAACACACACAAACGCGTAGTCGTGCTCTCGAAAATCGTCACGTGTATATATATATATATATATATGCATCAGCGTTCGGAACGAGTGCGTAGGTATGGAATGATATGGATGTATCGCGAGGCGAGTGGGCTTTTTTTTTCGTGCGATACACCGCGAGTCTCGAAGCTTTCGTCAGCCGGCGCGCGGTGCCAAAAAAAGAGTGTCCTTTTTCAGGTACGGCAACGGAGACACATCGTTATATTTTCTTTCTTTTCTTTATTATTATTATTGTTCCGAAATGACCGTTGACAGGCGTATATATAACTGACGTCAGTCTGCCGAAGAGATGGATAGATTGCAAGGAGCGGCTTTTGAAACTTTTTTTTTTAAATACGAGCTTTATCGATAATAATAACCTCGGTGTGAGCGTGCGGCATCTCGAGTCGGATATATATATATACTTATATTTTTATTTTAATTATTTGAAAATGTTAATGGAGGAGCGAGAGCGTGAATTGTACGCGCTTACGAGTTGATAAGAAATAAAGCTATTATCCGTTCTAGATAAATTTTCTATTTCGCGTGTTCATTGAAAATAGTTTATTCGTTTCTTTTCTTTTTCAATTTATAACCATTATACGGTTGTATAAACGTTGTTGAAAGGTCTTTTGCGCACATGAGATTTGGAGACATTTTATTACACATTTTGCGTCATTTCGTTACCTTTGTTTATCGTTCGACAATGTATTTTGGACAAAGACTTTCCTTAAGCGATTTTCTTATTAATCTTCCTCATTCCCGACATTCCTTCATTTTTATTTTCCTCCTACAAGGTATATAATTAAGTGCGCGTGCATCTAGAAAGTAACTATACGTTTTTTCGTATAGAGAGACGATAGACGATTGTTTCGTCAAATCCTGTTCGAGCATAATTTATACGTTCGAAGGTCGCGTATATATACCTTCCTTAACTTTAAACCTCGCTTTAAACACATACACCCATAATCACTGCTACTCGCCATGTATATTTCTATTTCAGCGTCTTGCCATTATCGCGGCTCGAAGATCGAGCTTTTCACTTCTAACGAGAGGCTTAAAATGTATTTGTTTCACGAATGCCCGTGTTTATATTCGTGTCGAATAAATCCATACGTATGAACTACATAAAATCGCATAAAATAGTGGAGAAATGCAAATCTTTCGTCGCGTCACCGTCGCTCGCACACAAACTCATACGTCGTGTCCCTCTTTTTCCGTTTGTTTTTTCTTTTCATTCGCCTAGATTTTTTTTGTTCGCTTCCCGAGGTAACTATTTTTCTTCCATTTAAATAATTAACCTATGGACGTAAAAAATATGCAAATAAATTATAGAATAGATACGTATACGCGCGCGCGAGATCGATGGGAAATTCTTTTTATACCTGCTTATAGATTCCCGCGTTCCGAAAAGCAACGAGAAAACCCATTTATCGGAATCGACATTATACTTTAATGCACTTCCCTCACTGAGCATTAATCAAAAAGAAACAATTCCGTAAGGCATGAATTCCGTGTAACAATTAATAAACTAATATCTTTTATAGCTGCGATAAAGATCATCAAGGTGTACAACGATCAGAGAGAATTGACACGTGAACGACGAAAGAAAGAGAGAAAAAAAAAAGAGCGAGTGACGTTACAATCTCGGTGTTAGAAAATCAAGTGCAGTAGTGGTGTTTGTAATCTCGAACGTAATAGGGTCGCAATACGTGTCTCACGCGATAAGACTTCTCCCGCTCTCCTTCGCATGACTTCACTCTCTCTCTCTCTCCCTCTCTCTCTCTTTCACCATCTCTCCCTCTCCTTCTCTCTCTTGGTCTCTAAACTCTCGCGTCGCTCCCGCTTCTTATAGGTATATATACGCATAATCTAATAAGTATACAATGAGCGTCTGTATCTCCGCTCGGCATTAAATACATTCATTTTTAACTTGGCTCTAATCGAAGTACGATGTCTATCTAGGTTACACAAAATTTTATCACCCTCAATGGCATTCTATAGAGTCTTTCTTTTATTCTCGTTTAATTGATAGCGATTATATACATTTCTCGTTGAATCTATCGGAACTTGAGATATATTTATATACGAGCTTTCCGTGTATTTTTGATCGCGCAGGAATTTAAATTGCCTATAGGAATTATTTTATTTTTGCTTCGAGTGGCATATTACTAATAAAAAATAAAAACAACAAATAAACAAACGAACGAAAGATACATAATTCGAAAATAATTTATATCTATTATGCGGGTATTATCGATCGTCTTTCTATTTCAAACAATACAAGATGATGAGAATGGGCCCGATCGACAGCTCGACAAAAATTCCATTTCACATAATCAATCTATTCGCCTTATTATCAGTCAATAAAATCAATTTATCCCCCCCCCACCATCTCCTCCCGTCCTCCTCTCCATTCACTCTCTGTATCTCTCTCTCTCTCTCTCTCCCCCTTTCTCATTCATTCCACTCTGAAAACGCTATCTCAATCTGGCACTCACGCGCGCTTATACACCGAAACGAAATATATGTCAATCTCATTGGCCCTCTCTCTTCGTCGTTCCAGTTGCATATACGCACTACACGCAAGCCCACACACTCGATGCATACATATACGTGTATACAGAAAGCGAGTGGCGGGAAAAGAGAGAGAGAGAGAGAGAGAGAGAGAGAACAAGTAGGCCAAAGCGCGCTCTGCGGTGCTTTCACGCGATAAGACCTTATCGGCCCGCTGCTCACATTCATACGTATGCGCGCGCGTGGATCATGCATATATATATATACATGTATACGTATATACGCGGCAGCCGCCCACGATGACGGTAAAAAAAAAAAAGAGAAGAGCCGCTTCCCACGCGAATGCGGCTCCTACGTGTGTGTAAGTATAATATGTGTATACGTGAGCGACTGAATGGCCCGTCACCTCCGATTTCCCAATCGTCAATTGCTCCTCTTCGTTCTTTCTTTATGTATATATGTATATGCGAATGAACGTGTGTGTATATACGTGCGAGCTATACGGATGATTTCTCGGGCGGACGATCGGCGAACGACGATATGTATACGCACTGGCGCTTGAAGGAAAGAACGAAATAAAAAAGATTTCCGTGCCTTGGAGCGCGATGTGTAGGTAAGTGAGAGAATCCGACACGCACGTGGCTATTACTCGTGCATATTTATAAGCGTCGCTTCGGGCGCATTATTTTTTGTTTACGTTCGCACCCGAGACTTGCTGTGTGCATTTCCACGCATATATATATATATATATATAACGATGTTTACTCGCTGTTACTCGTACAAAAATTTGTTGTTAAGCCGTCGACTAAGTATATACAATATGTTTGCGCGCGAGAGACGCATAATTCTAAATATTATGCATGTTTTCTGCTTGTACATGCATTTCTCGAGTTGTTTTCTTACCAATAACAATTGGAGAATTTTTAATTTCTTTAATAACGGAATATTTTGAATGCAAATACAATTTTGCTTATACATCGTGTACGTACAATGTTTTTCAATTTTATTTTAGAAACTCATTTTGGCGAATAGATGAATTCAGGTGTTTAGAGTGTAAACCCCTGTTTTGAGTTGTTAGTAAATTCATTGTGACGAGCTTATGTCGGGATTCTGAAGTGGATGCGACAAACCAGACGAATTCAAAAAGCTACGTTCTTGACCGGTAAAATAAAAACAAGCAGCTGTCCGCAGTCGTGTGTGGACTTGATTTTCCTCAAACGAAATTGAAAGAGCAAAACAACGATCGAAGCCAAAGCCTGGCAGCTAATTTATAATAAAATCTGCGCGGCGAACGAAAAAAAAAATAGCAATGGTATATGACATGCACAAGTTGCGTCGCTATCGATAAAAAACTCCGTATCTCGTAAAAAAAAAGCATATCCAAAAATATCTCTTCTGCAATATCAACACAATTCACTCACGACGAACTAAAGCCAAAAACCTTAATTACAATGGTAAATATCCCAATCGCTCATTGACAACTTCTTCGTCCTTTTCGATACACCTATATATATATATATATATATACAATCCAGTGCAGGTCTTATACGTGCAGTTTTCACGCGGCGAGAGTTCGTTAGCTAGTTGGGTTAGACGAATTTAGCGATGTCGCGAAAGTGGATCGAGTTCATTGCTCAGGCGGGTGCGCGCGCGAGAGTGTAAAAATAATATCGAGCTTGCGCGCGCGCGCGGCTCCCGAGGTCTCACTCTTCGGCTCTCATCTCTCGCGGCCACCGCGACTCACGAGGAAGAGAGAATGTCATCGTGAATTTCCTTCGCGCCGTGCCGCCGCTCACGTGTTTTCTCCCCGAGATCAGAGAGAGAGAGAGAGAGAGAAAGGAAACGACTGCCGTACCAATTGAAGATGAAATCACCGATTATGAGTCGTTTCGCTCTTTTGCACAAAATGTGAAGTGTATACATATATATATATGTGGTTGGCTAAATCGAATGAGACATTATTAATTTTGATCGTTATAATCTTATCTCCGGTCTGTTGGCGGCTGGATTTTTCGCTCTAAATTCCGCGCAGCTTTTACTTTAATTATTGCGAAGATTGTCATTGAAATGTGCATCGTGTCTCGGCGAATAATGCATCACGACAACACGTACTTATACTTGAAAGCCGACGAATAATTTGCGCGCGGAATACGTATATGCATTTTTTTCCAAAGAAAAGCAGCTGAAGCGTGGACAAAAAGTGTTTCGTTGAAAAAAAAAAGAAGGCTTATAGGCGTTGCAGTTTCTGTCGGGAAATAGTTTCTTTTTCATTTCTTGAATAATTACAACTGGGTTACTATTATTAGACTGTCTGTTGTGATTATGCTTTTTTTTTCTACCGTGCCGATAAATGTCGCGTAGTTTTTCCTCTTTCCTAACAGTTACAAGGTAAAACTATCGTCAGTTCAAATATATATCGAAACCACTTGATATTATAAGATAAGACTTTTATGTATAAATCTGAACGTTTCTGTGCAATCGGTGAATCAATTGTATTAATGAGAAACCACTGGTCTCAATGTACTAAATTCAATTGATACACGCAGTTATAAAAGTGCGAATGAAATGTGCGATGCACGCACAAAACAGACGTGTTTGTTACACATTTCTATTTACGTAATCCTATGGATACGAACGCTGGAAAGATGCAGCATACATGTATATACCGTCGCATGCATCTTTGATACAAACAATTACTCTAGACAATTATTCCAGACAATTCATTCGTATATGTAACATTTGTCTCTCAACTCGGATAGCTTACACGCGCGGAAAATGCGTATTATTTGCTGCTATACGCGCAATTGACCAAAACGATTTTACGATTAATCAGACAACACTATAAGAATCAATCTATAACTTTGAACATTTAAAATATTTCCGAGTGCAAAAAAGAATTTCTTCCTTCCCATATTGCGCACAACCTAACAACCTAACCTCGACCTCGAATATATATACAAAACTCGAAAACAAAGCAAAAAAAAAGGAAACAGCTGCGCCTTCGTGAAAAAGCGATTTCCCGCGCCCATCCCATAGCGAGATACGTCATCCCCACCACTCGTCTCGGCCAAAGAGACGTCGCGTTTCTCCATGTAACGCACACGCGTGTAGCACTGCGTCGAAGGCAAATATCAGTAGTAAAAGACTTGCTGCATACGCGCGGCGTCGCAGCAAAGAAAAAAAGCTCGCTCTCCCGACGGCCACCACCGCCGCCGACGACGATTGTTTACGCTCGTCAACATAGAAAGTCCCTTTATAGATACGTCCCTGCCTAGGCGCGCGAGCGAGCGCTAACTCGGCGTGCAAACAATAATGTGCCTCCCGAGCGAACGAGCAAAAGAGAGAGAGAGAGAGAGAGAGAAAGAGACCTTGAGACTGCATGTGCAGAGAGCTACATAGGCGCGCGCTGCTGCTGCTGCCGCCGAGAACGTAAAACGGCTCTTACGTAATAATCGCGATGAGGCCTGCACACACATTGCACTGCGCACGAGAGTGTCTCTCTCTCTGTGCGTGTGTGTGTGTGTGTATAAAGACCGAGAGAGCTGCAGCGCGCGCGAGAGTGGCATAATAGAGCTAATCGCGGCGGCCGCTCTGCTCCGCTGCTCTCTTTCTCGGCCGATCCGATGCGTGCGCGCGCGCGACCGAGCCTATGCTGCATGTACATAAGTTCCTCTCTCTCTCTGTGTGTGAATGTGTGAGTCCGCGACTGCGACGACGACTCACTTGTATTTTCTTTGGCTTCGTTTATATGTGCGTGCTGCGCTTCTTTGTAGTCGTTAACGAGTGTGTTTAGGTGGAGCTAAAGCTCGTTTCGGGGCGGGAAGGGGGGATCGGGAAAGGATGTTTCTTTTTTATTTTTTTTTTGCAATGGTTTTGTGGAGGAAAATTCAATTCCGATGTAATATTTGCTTGTACCTGTTATATTTGAAATGAAGACTGCGATTCGGTATATGATGGACCGATGGAGAGTTGCGAGCTGTCGCCTGCTGTCGCAGAATGTAGGCGCAGTGTTATTATCGTTTTATTTTCTGAATAATTTTCTACGATTTGTTAATATACGACTATGTAAAGTCGTTTATACGCGCGGTGCGCGACAGACCTTCCGCAAATTGCTTCAAGAACCACATTAATCTTACATCTTTATCTTGTTTGATTTACGTACACTAATTTCTCGTATACGTACGTCCGCTATACATATTTTGTACATTTCCATCAATGAATTATGACAATGATGCAGTTGCAAATAGCTAAAATAATATGTATAATAATATTTATGACTCTTTTTAATTCAATTCGGAAAGTGACCATTCGACGCTGTCCAAAATTGTAAACGAAATAAATCAGCGCGCGATTTATTTAAATACAATGTACCAATAGCTCGTAATGAAATCGTGCATAACAAAATGAAATTAGCGATGACGAATCTCAAAGAGCCTCGAAAAATTGCAACTGTTAATAATAGGAAGATCTTTCCAAGTATCAAAGTCTTCTGGCGCCTTGCGCGCATCACGGTCTGCAACAATAATAGCCACATTCCCATTTAGAAAGAAAAAGTACAGAAAGTTTCTTCTCGCAGATAAGCAGCCGCCGTCAGGCCCGAAGCTCGTTATACAATTACATTTGCGCGTAATACACACACACACACACACACAAACACACTCGTAGAGCAGAAGAAGCGATAAGCGCGAGTCGACTAATAATCCAAGGTTCCTTATCGTGAGCGCGCCTCGCTCAATGGAATTAAAATTAAAGCTCGTAAACATAGTTTTGCTTTATCATCTCTCTCTCTGTCTCTCTCTCTCTCTCTCTCTCTCTCTCTCGTATAGATTCGCGCAAAACCCCTTCCTTTATATTCCTCTCTTTTTTTTTCGAACGAGGCGATGCTAAACGCACAGCGCGCGGCCGCCGCGGGAAAAACAAGAACGAATTCGCGAGCATACGGCGGAGTGGCTGCGCGTAAGCTTTTTTGTTTTCGAAACTCTCTCTCTCTCTCTCTCTCTCTTGCTCTCTCGTTCGCTCTCGCGACCTTGCACAGCATCTCATTTGATTATTGTACACACTCGGTACGCGTAAACGAATTACCGTATATCTATATACACACATAGTTATATATATAACGCGCGACTTGTGCTCCAGTCATCCTCGTATATGTATGTTTCCTTCCTGTGCTCTCGATGTTCTTTTCTGTAGAGAAATTTTTCCAGCGTGGACCAAGCTTCCGCTTGCTAAGTCTTTGTTGACTGTTATGCGAGCGCGAAAAGACAAATTTTCGGTAGCATGTGACCGAGTATATCGAAAATCATAAGTAAATTTTAAAACCATGAGAATTTCCTGAACAGTAAATAAGATATTTTATACAGGAAATTTTACTAAATTACCATATAGTGTTATCCACGAATGAACAGTTTGTCTTAAGATTAAGATTCACTGCAATTGAACATTTTCTGCATCGAACGAATAAAATTGTTCTTGGCGAACAACTCTTACAAGTATTTCAACCCAGACCTGGAATACACAAATCACATCGAATTTCGCCGCGGATCAATCCATCCGTGCCGTCGCAACCGAGAGTATCCATTTCATAGCTTTGTTTTCGCTGAAAGAGCATTGGCCAACGCCATCATTAACGCAACTCCCGCGAAGAGCCGTCGCGCTAAAAACTGGGACTCGGGAATAAGAACGAGACTATATAGAGTGCCATGGCTTTAGGGGTCAGCGCATCGGCACATATACCCTATTTTTCCGAGAATCGCGAGAGAGAGAGGACGAGATGCGAGCTAGAAAAGACACATAGTACGCGGAGCGATTCATTCCGTCGATTGATATTAATTGCGTGTAGACGCGGTGGACTGCGTTGCATGCGATCTATCCAGCTCCTGCACACGTGGCATGGAAATGCGTGTATACGATGCGTCGCGTGCTCGCACGCAGAACAATTATCTGCCGGATATATGCTGCATTATACGCGGGTAAAATTAGAGGTTTGGAATGGTATTCAATGCTGGACGGTTGACTTTATATGTATAGAGAGAGAAGATATAGAAATGTGGAGCTCGATTGATTAGTCAACTTGGTAATGATCATTTACGAATTAGGTGATAAACAAAGCTTTCATTTTTCCAGTTGTCTGTGAGAATGATCATTACGACAATTAAAATGTGACTGAATGCTTACATACGCTTTTTTTATAACGACCGGGGATAATTTATGAATTCTATCAGTGTTTTGTATTATACAATTTTATTGAGAAATGTTTAATGAGTCATAAATACCTGCATAAACGGTATAGAAAGAGAGAGTGGAAAAAGTTTATCAATAGATAACAAATACAATCGATTTAGCAATGAAAAGGAAATAACATCTACAGCTAATGAATGGCGAAATACTATACTGCGGAAAACATGAAATTTAGAAACAAATTGTATAGAAAAACATCGCGGCTGTAGAAGAAAAACATCTAATGAGAGTAGCAACAAAGGAGGAAGCATTATTTTTGTACTAGTGTTGGTATTGCATTTAGCCGAGAACAACGCGTCTATTTTGTGAAAAACGTTACAAGATTTTCCAAGAAGACACGTTATTCATCGCTTTGCGTAGTTCTAACTACGCAGACGGACTATGACGCTTTATGACAGGCGTTGATAAAACTTCTTTTGTAATTTGGTTTTTCGCGGCAGCAACGTTATTTTCCCCGATTCGTTACGAAACGGAAACCTGGTCGGCATTAAAAATTCGTGCGGACTATTTTGACAGCTCTAATTATCTCGTGAACCAAACTAAAAAATATAACAATTTCCACGAAGACACTTGAGTAAATATATACATGTATATATAGGAATTCGCCTACGTCGACATCGAGGAAAGAAAAGAAAATGACACCAAAATAATAACGTCCAGTAAAACGACAGCGATATGGTAGTCCCTTAATCTCTACAATTCGCAAATTCAGATTGCACAAGAATCCGGAACTATAAAGTCGAATGTATCTTATCTGTTCTACACGCTATTTACTATTCTCTCGCCCGGCGCAGCCAAGCTAATATAATAAACGAGAAACTGAGGAGAAGAAAAGAGAGAGAGAGAGAGAGAAAAAAAACAATCACAAATATCGCTCATTAATCTCGCGAGCGCAGGCGCGAGGGACAGAGTGAGACAAAGCCGCATGCGGTGCACACGCGCCAGAGTTGTACACGCGGAATCACCGCTTGGGCGCGATATCGGAGGGCATTATCTCGCCTCGTTTCGCAAGCTCGTCTCGCCTCCAAAAGCACCGGGAAAAATTTTACGAGCATGAAATGGACTCGCGAGTGTGTAAACCCTCTTTCACTCGCACTCTCTCTTAAGTCTAAGCTTGCTCTGTGTATACAGTCTACGTCAAAAGTCGTTCTGGAGATTTGAAAATAAGCAGTTTGGTGAATATCGTCGGATCGGTAGACCAAAAGTTGTAACTTTACTTTTCAATGCAGAAAAGGTTTTTTTTTCTTAATTTTGTCTGAACAAAAAGTTGTATATTAACTTTCTAACGATGTTCTACCTAAAAGTTTCTAGACATAAAGGTTCTAAGCTAAACTTTTCTGGTCAAACAGCTGCCCGCTTAAACTATTCAGATCGGAAAGGTTCGTTAACAGCTTTCCCGGTCAAAAATAGTTCTATCTATAAAATTTTCTGGGTCAAAAAAGGTTGTATCTCAACTTCTCGCGTTAAAAATTATTCCAATCGTGGAACACAATAGCGGTAATACTCATCTTGTATCCCACCTACATCGCAACTTTCTCATTACAATTAATACGCCCATCACACAGTCGTCGACACTATAAGTTATATGAATTTTATTGCTCGTAGTTAACTAAACAGCCAGGCGTTTAATTTAATTTAACGACGCGTACACCCGTGAACGAGCGGCCAATTTTCGTCACCGACTGTATAATAAAAGACCATTCGCGTGCAGCAGCAGCAGCAGCAGCAGCAGCCCATCTAGTGAAGAAACTCGTGGTTGTGCGGCTTCGAGGGGGTGAGTTATACATAAAGTCCCAGAGAAGCGAACGTACAAACTCTCGACGTGTCGAAAGAGAGCGAAAGGGAGAGAATATGTATATATATAGAATGTCGCTCGACGCACATTCGTCACTTTCGCGCGCGCTCTTATAGAAACGCGGCTCTGCGAGAGAGACAATAGCTGCTGCTGCACTGGTATATATATACGCGAAGAAGGAGCGTTTTGTGCCCGCGGTGCTGCGCCGAGTTGCGCAATCCCCGCTGCAGCGTCGTCGCCTCGCGGTTTAGTTTTTTTTTCTTTTTCCTTTTTGCTTCTGCCAGCGACTGTATACGGAGAAGCGCTTATACAGCGGCATAAACGATGTTCGCGCCTTTGATCTGAATAAAGATGCTACTGATCGTATGAATCCAGTTGGATAAGGTATCGAGGAGAGATTGATTGCCGTTTTAGTGTTTATGTTCTTGATATTTTAATGCTTTGCATTGTTACGGGCTTGCACTTGGCTTTTAAGAGACGACTATTCATTTGTTCATCGTAACGTCCTAACCTGTATTTCAAAATAAGTATTATTTTCTTTGAAACAATTATATTATAGCTCGTGCAGGTGATGTATAAGTGATTGTAAAAAATGTATTGAATCAGATTTGAAATGAAACTTGTGAAACGTTAAAATGCTTGTATAGCTGCTGCCTGTAAGTATTTATATTTCAAAATAACATTTTCGTATATAATATGGGTACCGGTTGATCAAGCTGTCTAGAATTTGACACTATACAGACAGTAAAGGATATATATTAGGTTGTTATACACAAACTATACATATATATTTCACGCATCGTCGAAAATTGTTATAGCAAAGCTATATTATTCACGCTTCATTGAAAGCTTTCAAAAAGTGTTTCAAACGTTATATGGCTGTGATCGGTTCAAATGCTACTCTCTCAGCGCGATCGGTATGTCGTTTTACCGAACGGTCACGTGTAAATAACACACCGAACGACATGTCATTTCTGCCACTCATTAAAAATACAGTAAAAATACACTTTATGAATTTAAATTTGCAGTGCCTGTCCAGTGGTAATCATCCGACCACTTGCACGTATACGCATTGCCACCGCACATTTAAAAATGTAAAAAAAAAAGAAACAGCATTGCAAGCGTATATACAGAAGTACCTCCGCTAATGAATTTAATCTCTCGCAGCGATAAAAGTTGAAACGAGGAGAATGCGAATTAATGTAAAAGTGCAAGAGGGAGGGGAAGAGAGAGAAAGAGAGAGAGAAAGAGAAGGAGGAAACAAAAAAGTCAAGGGCTTCGCGATGGAGAGAGGAAAAGAGAGAGAGAGAATAAAAACGCAAAGTTGGAGAGAGAAGGGAGAGAGTCAGCGTGAGAAATTTCTCTGGTGCAAGACCTTGAAGCACGGAAGGATTGGCGTTAAGTCGTGTAATATATATATAAGGAGCGAATTGCCCGATATATATACCTGGCCCTCGTGCGCGCGCGGGGGATATTTTTAACCTTGCAATCATTATTATCGCCGTGTATTTATCATAATTATCGTGCGCGCGAACTACTTGGCAGGAAGTCTAAATAGGATGGTGGAAGGAACCAAGTCCGCTCTCTCCCATTATACGATGCATTTATACATTTCGTACGGTGTGTTAAAATATGCGCGGACGCTTTAACAGAGACGATACTCGCGTATCCAAAGTTAACATTAAACGTTTCTTATGCCAAGCCGCTTATCCGCGAGATTTGCACTTCTTTTTCCGTCAAGGCCGCGTTTCTCGCGAAATTGAGAGATTGAAATTTTCACCGAAATCGACAACATGCGCAGGTACACGACACCTACTTTCCCCTTACGAAAAATCCAACTCCCATTACGTCAGTGACAGTCGCCTTTCGAATCCTTGTTTATTAAATATACTATATATGAAATGATTCGAGTGCAGCCGACAAAACGCTCCGGATATAACAATCGGAGCCGGGTCGAAAGAGGTAGAGATGCCAAAAGACATTACGATTCGTCGCGCTACGGCACCAACGAGACCGCAGAGGATGCATCGAGTAAAAAAAGACTCGCTCACGAGGACGTAGGTGGAGGTAGGGCATGGTATATACATAGAGGGAGAGAGAGAGAGAACGCGGCGAGAGTGAAAGTGGTATAAGGAAGGTACGACGAAGAGGCAAAAAAAAAGAAGAGCGGCGAGCTGAGGAGGCGAATACATAAAAGAAATGGGATTCCGGCTTGTCCGTCGGCCGTCGTCATCATCCACACACACACACACACACACACACACATGGACACGTTCATCGAGATGATGCCCCTTTTTGTATTTCTGTGACTGCGACGTGTCCTTGATCCGTAATTCTCTCTTTGTGTACACAATATGGTGAGCTGAATAATCACTGACACGCCCGAGAGAGAGAGAGAGAGAGGGAGAGAATATTTTTGTCGTCCAGCCCAGAAAACCAAACGACCCTCGTTACTCGCGATATCAAGAGTCTTTCTCTCTCACGTCCACCGCACAAAAACTCGCAGGGTTCTCGCATTTATGCAAAAGCAATAATTAATGCACTCTCGGCGTCGGCTCTTCCCAGAAATTCGCAGAGTCGACCGGGTGGACGCGCGCGACGACGGAGGAAAAAAAAGCGGAGATCGCACGCGGTATAGAAGTCCTCGGTCAAAAGCGATTAAAGAAACTGACTCTTTGAGCGCGACTATTGTGCGTATATGGGGATATATGTGTGTAGCAGAGAGAGAGAGAAAGAGAGAGAGAGAGAGAGAGAGAGGAGCTTCGAAGAAGCGCATTCTTGGACAACAGTGCGAAGAAGAGATACGCGTGTTTGAGGTGTTTAGCACCGAATCCGTCAAAACTCGAATGTTCGACTGCGTTCGTTTTTTTAGTTCCTTTTTTTCGGTCGTCGCGTAAAAGTGCAGGAGAAGGTGAAATCACGAGACGGAAATAGTTATATGAGGTGCACATCACGGGACTCTATTTGGTCGAGAGTCGCGTCGAAGTCATTTTCGTCAGTTGCGGTGATAAATATATTATTCTTAAATGTCTCCTAAAAATTCTCAACGCTATGTTGTATAAAGACTTTTATTATTTATAGTTCATCCTTGGAATCCTTGGTGAATCCTTGAATATGCTTTCTTTCTCAGAAACATGGTTGGGTACCAGGAGATAAAATATAACAAAAATTATACAAACTATCGGATTATCATCTTCCAAGTCAACAAAATATTCTCACCTCCAATAGCATATCGTATACCCAAGGAAAACTTTTTACCATCGCTCCAAAGTAAAGCGAAAGCTCCGCTCGTTTTCACAAAATCAAAATTCCCAACCAACTCGCAATACCACCCTGCAAAGATCATCCGGCAACGCAGTCAAGAAAATAATAACCTCAGGCGATCCAGCGCACTGTACATAAGCTCTCGGTATATAGGGAGAAAGAAAAGCGAGCTGTCTTGGCGAAGAGCTGTACGAGAGAGAGAGAGAGAGAGAGAGAGAGAGAGCAGTTGCAGCAACATCCTCTCTCTCCCTCAACGAGTCGCGAATTAAAAGTCGAAGAAATGTGCGCACCATAAAACAAGTCATCCGGTTCGTCTGAATCGCATCGTTGACCTTCGGCACTCCACGAGTTTATATACACGTCAGAGGGGGAGAGAGAGAGAGAGAGAGAGAGAGAGAGAGAGAGGGAGGGAGAAAGGAGAACCGAGAGAAGAAAGAAGAAAGAGGAGAAGGCAGAAGGAGGATCGCTCTTTTGCTCTCTCGCGTCCTCGACGTTCTGCTGCTGCTGCTGCTGCTGCTGCTGATGCTGCTCACCGCGAACGAGTGGAGGACCGGTATATATATAGCGTGCTATCCTTATACGCGCATATATATGTATATATCTCGAAGATTCCCACCTTCCTTCCTTACGACCTTTCTTTTCGCCCATATCCCGTCAGACCAACACGCGGACTATATATACGTATACCCCACCGCAGCGAACGATATCCCATAGGCCACACATAAATTCTCCGCTGCTGCTGCTGCTGTTGTGCTTTCCTTCCTTCTGCGCGCTTCCTTCTTCTTCTTCATCGCTCGACTCCTACACAAGAACGAGGAGGAGGCCTATACAGAGGCCCGGTGCGTTTCGTTCCTTTCTTTAATGGCTATAGGTTTCGCGCGAGAGAGAGAGAGAGAGAGAGAGAGAGAGAGAACCGCTGCCGCTGCTGCTGCTGTTCCTGCAAACCGGATTCGCAATATAAAGCCGGGTGCGCACGACTACTGCCGCCGCCGCCACCGCGGCTATATACCTATATAGGCAGCTCGCGAAATGAACCGCCGCGAGAAAGAGAAAGATATATACGCGTCTAGCGCAGCTATGAATATACATATATATATGTGTGTGTACGTGCGAACCGAGTTACGCGCGTGTGTCTGTGTGTACTTGCCTCGGTTTTCTTCTCTCTTTCTCTTTATCTCTCTCCGGTCTCTCGCTCTCTCTGCACGTGTGTAAGAGAGCTGCTGCTGCACGGAGTGTATGTGCGTTTGTGTGTATGTATGTATGTATATATGCTTCTTTGTCCGCGGTCTGTTTCCTTTCTTTTCCCTCTCCGATTCGCTCGAGTGAAAGGGAGAGGAAAAGGAAAGAGGGATGTGGTGTGGCATTGGCGAGACTTGTGAGAAAGGTGCAAGTGCGATATTCGCGTATTATAGCGCGCGCAAGCCCGCGGCTCTGGCAGCCTATGGTAGCGAACGGCCCCGTGTGTCTGTGTACCTCTCGCGCGTTTTCTTTGCGCCTGTATAGGTGGGTGTATGTAGCTGCCGAGGAATATAGGCGAGAAAGGAAGCGGTGGCGAATCGGGAAGGGAAAGGAGAGAGAGAGAATCGAGTTCGTGTTATATACGCGAGAAAGGTATAGAGGAAGGAATGGGAAATATGGAAGTCGAGAAGTTTGCGTGTGATATGACTTTTTCTTCGATTCTTATTTCTTGTTATATACTGGCTTTATCTACAGTTGTTTTCTTTTTCAATTTTAATATTTGGGATGGAATGAAGGAACGTCGTCGGGTTTGGAGATTAGAATAATTTTTATTTCATGAGAAGGATAATATACGAGAAATGTAGGTCGGCAATATTATTTTCGGTGAAAAGTATACGATTCTTGTAGAAAATATAGGTAATAAAGAGTAACGATAATAATTATATGGCTTAGCTTTTTGGTCAAAATTTTCCGGTAACAATCTGTATTAAATATGAGCTTTTAATTTTGGCTTATTACAGAAACCAAATTGGACGGATCTTTCGTCAGATGCTCATTTTGAAAGGAATAATTGTCGATGCCGCGCTAATTAGGAATCCAACAATCAGTATTGCAAAATTGATAATGACCGAGCTCCACCGAATGTGATACATAATTTGGTAATAAACTTACTGAATGACTTAAAAATAGACCTCCGAATTTCTGTAATTCATATTTCTGTTATTTCAGTTACACGCTATCACTCCATTTCGTCACAAGAGCTTCGTACCTTCATGTGAAAACTGAAAAGAAAAAGAAAAAACTTGAACGGCGGAAAAATTTTCAGTTACACGAATTCAGATTACAAATATGAAAACGTTATATATATTAAAGCTATGAAGAAATTGAGAAAAATAATATAAGTGTGCTAGTAAAGTAATTTATTTGATCGCACCAGTCCAGATCACAATATTCGAGATATCATTGAATGCACGCGAAAAGAAAATTAGTGAAAAATAGAGCGAGCAAGGCCCGAATAAAAATGGTGCAGCCTAAATTGTTTAATAGTTACTATAACCACATAAACTGTTCCGACAATCATTTTTACACGCGATTGCGCCACACTGCCGCGACCGACACAACATTTTTGGGTTAGGTAAATTATTTTTTTCGCCCGATAATAATCATTCAAATATCCCACGGTTAAATACCATTTAAATGTCTTACTTACGATAGTGAAAGATACTACGAGACGTGAACGCGAAGAGAAAAAAAACGCTATTCGGCAACAGCAGTGTGTGTCTACATGCCGTCGCGATATACACTTGGGTTATACCAGCAGCAAAAGAGAACGGAGAGCTTCGAAATGTAAGGGCTGCCTATATACGCGCTATGTACCACCGAGTGAAACAAAGGTGCACGAGCAGCGTGTATATACCTATGCATGGGTTAAAAATTGAGGAAACAGAATTTACGGTCCTTGGAGAGAAAGGAAATGATCGTTACAACCGCGCGTCGGCTCTCGAATTCATTTTTGCATTCTCCCTACTCTCCTACTAGTTTTTCCTGCGGTCTCGCGGCCAAAAGACACGGGTAATTTTGTTTGTTTTACGATTATTCGCGGCGTGATTTATTTTATGATTCATTGAGCGGGAATGAAATACTTCATTTCGCGCCCGAAAGGTGTAACGTTTACGATATATACTATAGAAAAGTAGATTTCAACAGCTTCGCGGTTCTGCATTATGTGGTATATAGTTCGGATAAAATGTGCTACTCCGCCGCACGAAATCGCACCTACTTCGATGCCTTGCAGCTGTTATAGTTATACACACAAGCGAGGGGCACCGCGAAAGTGAAAATTAATTGTAACAATTACGTGTCCTTTTTAAACCTTAATGTCGCTTTGAATTATTGCGGGCCGAGCCGCGCGTGACTTATTGCAGTTGGAGAATAATTTGCGCCAGTGTCTATGAGTAAAATCACTAGGGGACTTAAATATAGCTCAGAGGCGCGTCCATTTCCAATAGTGATAAAAATGATTTGCACTTTGGGCTCTTTGAGACGCGCAAAAAAAAAGAAACAATGAACGTTCTTCATAAGTGAAAATTCAAATATATTCTCGAGTTCTCAAAAGAAACCTTTCCTTCGGCCATCGAATTAGAATGCAGCTGTCAGTCGCATACAAAAATTCACGCATTTGGCAAGAAGTTCGCGCGCGACCCGCCGAATTATCACTTTCTTCCCCTCTTTCCCTCGCGCGCGCGCTGCAGTCAAAAAATATATCGTTATTTACCTCACGGTCGAGAGAGGAGAATGATCGTCTCGCGCTCGGCGAGACACTTCTGCATACACAGACACTGCTGCTATATATATATGTATATATCCAAGCGTCTCTGTCTGTCGCGATAATCAGCTGAGCGGCAGAAAGAGAAGGAGAAAAAAAAATGTTAGAGTAGGAATGAGTTGAGGAGGGTGGGGGTAGCACGATTCGCTAATTATAGAGCGTCCGCGAATGAGTCAGGCGCAGAGCCGATAAAAAAGAACGTCTGCCGTACACATACGTGCGATAAAAAGAAAAAAGATGGTTGAAGAATTTACTCTGGATTTGTGAGAGTCGCGTCGAGTCTGAGATAAGGGAGAGAAAGTGCGATGTTTGTTGTGAGTCGCGCTATCCGATTCCTCTTTTTTTTTTTTATTTTGTTGCACAATTACACATCGGTGATCGAGGGGAAACGACTATACGCAGCGTCTGCCATGGATATAGCGAGAAATGCATCGTGAGTTTATTTTTGCTTACTGGCTTGGGTAGAGCGTGAACTTGGGCTGGATTTAAATTTAAAATTGGGATTTTTTTATGGGTCAGGAAAGGTGAGTGTGGCTGAAATTCTAACAGGATGTTTTGATTGTTTTGGTAGATATGCGTTATACTATCGGATTGAATTATCGGTACATAGATTTGCATCACGATGTTAATATGTACGTATTTTGTTTACAATCGTTTGATGAATCGATGTTTAATTAAGCCCGATCCCAAAGATTAGAGAAATTAATGAATGAATGCACGCGCTATCTCGTACAAGGAAGAAAATTTTATAATAATATTAATTAAATTTTTCTTAATTCTATTGAGTTATTTCACATTTTATACAATGACAGTTGCAGAAACATATTCGGCTATAAAGATCGGTATCGCGAAATTCACTCGAGCTGCGGCGATTTTTGAAACGGCGTACGCGAATTATGCAACGGTCAACAACAAAAATCCCGTATATTAAAATGCAAAAACACGCGAACGACGCACTTGAATGAGAAAAAAAAAAGAGTTGCATTTGCATATCTCGGAATACAAGCAGAATATGCATATCCAAGAAAAGCAATCGCCATCTACTGCACCCACATTTATAATACAAAGTTTCACTCTCGATGCGTTTCGCACATCCAAGTCGGTGCTAGGACGGGAGCGCTTTCGAAAAAAAAAAAAGACGCAGACCCGCAGCGAAATTTCTGGCAATCGCGGCTTTATATATACACGCGATTTTCGCAACTGGCCGCGCTTGTGGAAAAGTTGGAAAGCGCGCGGCTTTGGGGAGAAAATATAACGAAAAGTGCGTACGAGCGCGGCGTATATATTGCGCAACACGTTCGCGGTCGTCGTCGGCGTCGGCGGCGGCAAGCGGCGGCCTTCCTCGCCTCGCGCGCGATCTTTCAATTTTAATCAGACCGTAAGTAAATAAACAGTCAAAGAGCTCTCGATAACTTTCGACGCGCGAGCAGCAGCGTATAACGAGAGGCCTTGGATGCCTCGACGATTATATTGGCGGTGCCGAGCTATAAGCGTGCGCGCTACCGAGTCTGTGTGCAAATGCGCGTGGCACGCAGCGAATTTGAAAAAGCGAGCGCGAGCGCGCGCGCAAATATTTGCGGCAATGCGACTGCAGCTAGATCAGATTTTTCGTGCAAACGAGGTCGGGAGTGTAGGTTTTTTCACCGCTATTTTATTGCTACGATGGCTGCGGTTTTTTTGTTTCTTTTTTGTTGGGAATTTTGGGTGGATGGAGAAAATGATCTTAACGGTTTTATGTTGCGCCCGAAAATGTACGCAACTCGCATGATTTCATCGAAGAAATGCCTGTAACATTGGATTGATAGAAATAAGTGCCTGGCATTCACCGTACTTTGATAAGGAGAGGTAACGTTATGACTAAGAAAGTGGAAAATAAATCAATATTATGTGATCGAAAGTCGAATTGAAAAGATAAATGTGTGTCACGCCATATCTAATTTCCTTTTTGCATAATCATTACAATTCTTTTATTCGAACAAAATGATATAAAGCAATGAAAGTTTTAATGTGACATGACATGTTGCGTATGTAGAATGATTTACTGCAATATTGAATTTGTCTTTTGTTAATAGTCTTGATAAAGTACAGACGCTATTATTATAATGCAGTACCTTTCTCAAAAGTTAAGACATGATACACTTAACGCACTTTTTCAAAGTCTGCAGCTTATTAGTTCATCATAAACTTGTTAAAACTACCAGGTGCAGTTGGGCTTTAAAAAAAAGTGTATCATTTAAAATCTTCACAAATATAGTATAGATTTTGCTGCGTGCCACGAAGTCATTTGACAATAGAGTTGTTCAATGAAAGATACACAAAGTAGAGAAAAAAACTGTTTTATTTACTCGTTGACTTATGCGACAAAGAGCGCTGGAAGTTTTCGACGAATCAGAGCAAACCCGCGAAGGAGACGGAAGCCGATAAGGTATACTTGGATTTGAAAAAGTCCGAATACGCATGAGCCATATAGCTTCTTTCTCTCGATTCAAGAACAAGCGAGAAATATCGGCCTCGTTGGATTTAAAAATTTATCGATTATTCGAAGGCGACGCGGCGTTTCTATATAAATTGTTTTCTTCCTACAGCTCAGTGCAACTCGTTTTATTTTGATTTTTTGCATTAAATCTACTTTATGTCTTCCTGTGCTTACTTACTTTTGATATTTTTCTTCACGCTATATATAAATATTTTTTTGAAACTCGGTGTCAAATATTAGTGGACGAGTTGCAACTCTACATTTCATATAATTTTAAATGTCAAATTTTTTATCAATGCGTTTTATTTCAAGTCGATAATTTATGCTGACTAAAAAATTCATTACGATAAATAAAAAGCATTTTAATCTACAGAAATGAAAAGTCAAAGATATTATGTGAGACGCGCGTCATTCGCGAAACACAACATTTTGAATGGATAGCGGATATAATCATGATTGCAAAACCAGTTTTCACTCCTCTGATAAAATCTTCCCCCTTTCCCCTTCATTCATAAAGATGTGTCGATATAGTATAGATCTCTCCATTTCATAAAAATCAATTTACGAAAGCCGATAATTGTGGATAAGTAAAAACAGTGGTGGTGCGCGGGTGAGTAATGAAGAAAAAAAAAGTACAAAACGATCGGACAAATTGTTTTTGCCGAAATTATAATCGCTCGAAACGAATAGATTTTTGTGCTCTTGGCCGATTCCACGCCTCTATGTACCGGAGCAACAGTTGATTTGCGACCTGGTTTCGATGCCGGTCCTCGGTTCCAATTGTTTCCAAGTCGCTCTAAATACTCACGACACTTGGCGCACTCAATGCACGGAAAAAAAAAAGAAATCTACTGCCACTTCAACTTTTTACCTACCTATACGCTTGTTTCATTGGCTCTCGGCAAATGAAAAACTTTCAATTGTTGCAGTTCTCATTATTAATTGTACAAAAGTAATTGATTATTACACAGAGAAAAAAAATTCTAGAAATAGGTATTAACTAAATTTCAGGATAAGATTTACCCTGAAGTATGGTAATCGTGGGACGAACTGCCATTTTAGAAAATTTTACCGTCAAGTTCAGGGTCAGAATTACATTGCATGTGATGTTACATTTGAGGTTAAGTTTCACAATCGATTTGTTATATTTAATAATATTAAAAGAGAAGTAAGAGTATAAAATTGATAGTTGTATGTAAAGCAATCCACAAACATAAATATAGTAGTAACTGAAGTCAGGTATAAGGATGATAACAAACAATGCGTCTAACCTTTCTTACCAACTTGATTTCACGGTAAAATTTATATGGAATATAAAAATTTTTTCGATACTTAAAGATAATAATTATGATATTTCATCATAAATATGCCTTAAATACATTTAGTCCCATTATTAACAAGAATTTAAAGGTAATTATTCTTAAATATTTCTATCCGTGTACGAATACGAGTATTTTGCTTGTATAAATGAAGAAAGTGTAAATGAGTAAAGAGCAATAATATTATTGAAACAATAAGTAGACAATGGAGTTGATAAAACTTTTTCTTTATACACAAATCTGTTGTATTTCAAACATGGGTAATTTGAGCATTGTAAATACATAGTTTTACACTCGCAATTTTCATTGTTTAGTATAAGACCATATTGTGCCACCCTTTGCATTATGCAGTATCTGCAAAAACCAATGAGATTTGAAATAGCTCATCTTTTTAACCGCATGAAAGTAAAATGATCGTTGGGTTGTATTTTTAAAACGCGCAAAAGCCGCAGGTCGGCAACTGCATAAATTATCCCATAGAAAGTGTATAATAAAAGACCGATCGAATTTGTCACTGAGAAATGCTAATTTCCGTGGAGCTCGATCTATTTTTAGAGAAAAAACTAAAAAGGAGAGAAAGAGAGAGAGAGAGAGAGAGAAAAGAAAAATATCGTATTCACTTCCAGGCTAGCTCGCGCGCGTCTTATCTTCGCGACTCGTCGACTGTCGTCGACGAATGAACATACTTAATCTAGATCGCGTGTACTCTCTTCGCAGAGCCACGAATATAATTGAAATTCAAAGTCTCGTGTCTTTGTGTGTGTGTGCACAACTATAATCTACCTCTATTTTCGAACGCACGGCCAAAAAGGTAAAAAAAGCGATACTATTTTGCGATCTCGGGGCGCTTCGATGAGAAATGTTACCGTCTAAATCGTATTTAAACGCTCTGATTTTGTATTCCATTGTGCTATTAATCTACATCTCCTTCGTTTCATACATCAACTCGTATATCCCATGGCTTCTGGGATACCGTTCCTCTATACTTTTACATCGATTGAAAACAAAAAAAAAACGTAATCTTTTACCGCGCACTTTTCTTTAATTTCGATCGTACATTTCCAGAGCCCAGTTGTAAAAAGCTTTTTATAGTGCATCGATGTTTTTCGTACTAGCACACAGACAGACACACACACGCATTCAGTGGAAAACCTTATCAGCTGACGAAAATGTTAATTACACACACGTAATCCAGCTACTCGAGCTATACGTTTACCCATCATCAACGACGAAAACGGATTTTTTCTTTTCTACGAAATAGGCTGAATTTAGGTAAATCATCGCAGTCTCCAGCTTCGCCTTCAACAATGTTTACGGACATATTCGGTGCGCCTCGTCGCGATAAGATACACATATAGACACACACACACACACACACACACACACACACATGACAGCTACGAGGCGAGGAAACGCGCAGTCGTCGTCGAATCAAGAGTAGCTCGCGCGTACATTTATGAGTACAAAGGAGGTGGGAGACACGACAACGCGTGTGTGTGTGTGTGTGTGTGTGTGTGGGTGAAGAGTAGGGACGACGCATAGACAAAGCCACGTGCGCAGTAAAAAGGCGACGTTAGAAAGGAGATACGCATCTACAAGCGCGTACTATATGCGCGCGTTACACATATATATGTGCTCCTCTATCTGCACGCGTTCTCTCGCACGCACATAAGAGAGTGAGTGAGAAAGAGTGACGAGTACAAGGTCTCTCTCTCGCATCGTCGCTCTCTCGTAGATATGTAGAAATGTAGTTCACAGTCAGGGGGGACGCGACGAAAAAAAAAGAAATGAGAGCCAGCAACTCGTATACCGACCGCTCATTGATGCAGGCGTGTGCAGAGCGCGGAGATAGCTCGGAAATGCGCGCGTTACGACGAAACGATGGCCGGTAAGTACACGACGGACGTAACGCAAGAGAGAGAGAGAGAGAGAGAGAGCATGGCGGAGAAATTCGTGTAACGGATATATTTACCGCATACCGGAGCTATATGCGAGGCGGGTGTATATAGTCTTAAATACCTTGGCTCTCTTTATCGTATCGGCGCGAGCGAGCGAGCGAGCGATGACTTGCAGGGGCCACTTGATACATTGTGTATCTCTGTGCGGCGCCTAATAAAGATAATAATGCGCTTTACGAGGCTTCGTTCGCTCACGCTTTCTCTCTCTCTCTCTCTCTCGCTCGCTCTGCGATGTGCGCGTTATATATTCGTGCAATTTCTTTTTCAATATCGGCGCCGCGAGTTTTCGATAAACGATACGTACGTGCGCAGGAGAGGCGATTTTTGCAGATCCGATTATCGCATACGCATCGTCTAGACGACTGCAGCAAAGCGATGCGTATTCGAAATATTGGATGGAACTACAGGCCGAAATTTTAGGAGCGGTTGAGACACTTGCGGACAAGGTTAAACGCCATCAAAATGTAACAGGGACACACTCGGGAAACCGTGTGTACGGGCTAAAGAGAGAAAAATATGTAAAGCGCACGCGTACCGTAACAAAGAGAACCTCGATGAAATGGGCCGAGTTCTTTTTTGGCACTCGCGACGATGCGGTAAATTAGCCATAGGTTCACGTGTGTAAGCCTTGCGATCGCATCGTAAACTCATTACCCTGGCATTTTGCATGTGTAGCTTTTGCGTCTGCAGTCGATTAAATTAATTCGGCAATTTCTCTTCCTGACGATGTTCATGCGGTGGGCGGCACAAAGTATCGAATGAAGTTTGATGAGCGATACCGCGAGGTTTACTATAGCATCGATTCACTCCGAAGATTTTCCTCGTGAATGAATATTATTTCCATAAGATTCGTTGGGAAGTTCAGTGATAATACATGATGACTGACTATTCTAGAGAGATTTCAATAATTTCGCCTTGAAACATTCACACTTTTTCTTTTCCTCCTCGCCGCGCGCGCGCACATCGTTGTGAAATGGGTCTTGGTGATTTGAGCAAATGAGTGCGCAACAGTTGCACTTGTTGAAATGAGCTTTCAGCTATACTGCTTTCCCCACCTCCTACAGCTAACCTTTTCTTTTAATAACTCTATATATACCTGTAACATATATTTATACTCTCTTTTATTTTATACATACACAATTGTATTTTACAATTTTATTCTGATAAGTTGTAATAATATAAATTTAATTGTATTACACCTTCAACCTTTGGCGACATTTTAGGTGGCTGATTGATTTAAAATTTCTTCAAAAACAGATGTAGACATTGACAATGTTTACGAGTTAATCAATTCAGTTTATATTTACGACATCATCATCCCAAGACAACTTAATAAACACTCTAAATTTCATCCTACGTAGCGCTTTATCTCTAAAAAAATGTTGGTCGGAAGTTTTACTCGATGCGCGGTACAGCCGCGGCTACACGAAATTAAATTATAGTCGCTCATTCCAATAAATATACTGGGAAAGAGTCAGTGAGCTTTTATCAAGCGCTAGATCATGCCCAACGCAAACTAGGGCATTGCTTATCGGTGTGCTCCAAAAACGCGACTACGTCCTCCGACTACGAAAGGCATGAAAGTATAATAGCGGTTACTCGCACAACCAAAAATTCTCACTCCATTATCGCAGCGCGGCCGCGCCGAAAGAAAAATGTAGCTTTTCGTACACCAAGACTTGTCGCGCAGCACCTGCTTCTTTATCAGTCCGCCCGATGAACAAAGATCGTAAAGCAGCTTCGTGAACCAACAGTTTTTTTTCTTCTTTTCAAATGATACGAAACACTTGCATAAGCTTTCCGTCATCTTTATCTCCTCTCCTTAATAAATCGCTTAAAAAAAAAAAAAAATTCTGACGAAAGTCGTTATAAAGCGATCGATGATGCGTTTTTCTCTGTGTGTGTGTGTGTGTGTGTGTGTTTACAATGCACATGAGCTGCGGGTGCAAACCGCGCGAAACATCGCGCCAAGAGAAAACATTGTGCAAACTAAAAAAGACGGTAAAACAACATTTCGCTCGATTCGAGTGTGTGTGTGTGTGTGTGTGGCATTGTATACGCAAAATATATACCCGCGGAATGATAATCAACGGATCGCCGCGGCTGCGTAACCAATATAACCAATATATATGTATTAGTTCTAGAATGGAATTGCACAATCTTCGCAGCTCTATATTCGTACATAATAGAAAGAGGGAAGAGAGAATCGCTCTCGTATCGTTCGCTCCCTCACATGTGTATGGACGAAAGAATTTCATCCGGCGAAAGAAGAATATAGACACCTGCACGCCCACCCACACGAGCTATATTTTCCGTACAAGGGAATTTTCCACTGGAATAAGTGGCTCTGCGGCGGCTGCATCGTTCGGCCGCTTCAAATCCGCAACGACTCGAAAAGTAAGAAAGAGGGAGAGAGAGAGAGAGAGGGGCTCTCCGAGAGTGCGGAGCAACCCTTTCACCGGGGCCAGCGCCTACTCTCTGCCTCTCTCTCTCTCTTTCTCTACGCGACTCTAAGTACAGAGAGAGAGAGAGAGAGAAAGAGCACCTGGCAGAGAACTCATAGCCGAGTGCGAACAAGCGAGAGAGAGAGAGAGACGGGAGGCAGGCAGCAGCAGCAGCAGCAGCAGCTTACCACCACCACCTCCGCATCGGTCCGCGCCACTACCACCTTCATCACACAGCGTCGCCACCTCCACTCTCTCAACTCTATCCTCCATAGCTATAGGCAACTACGGCAGGCAGCAGCGGCAGCAGCAGCACGCGCCTTCTCTTTTACCCTCTCTCTTTCTCCTCGCTGCTCGCGCGCTCACCTATAGCCTAGGACACTTGGCGCGCGAGCGGTGGAAAAGAGAGCGAGAGGGAGTAGCTAACCGAGAGAGAGAGAGAGAAAGAGAGAGAGAGAGAGAGAGAGAGTTGTTGCTCACTCGCACTCACTCGCTCACTACTCTCTCTCTCTCTCTCCGGTGTGCAGCTTTGCGCAAAAGTTACGGCGGAGCGGAGAAACACAGTGAGACAGACCGCGGAGACCGGAAGAGATCTCTTTCTCTCTCTCTCTCTCTCCCTCTCACTCTTTCTTTCTCCCGCTCTCTCTCTCTCTCTCTCTCTCTCTCTCTCTCTCTCTCTTTGGCTGTGCAGTGCTCGAGTGCCGACGAGCTTCCCAAAGAGCGCGCCGGAGAGCCCGAGAGTAGTAACACACGTATACCCACACACACACACACA
>UELU01127719.1:0-14937 GCA_900490025.1 Megastigmus dorsalis
GTGTGTCTGCGTGTGTGTGTGTGTGTGTGTGTGTGTGTGTGTGTGTGTACGCCCCTCGATAAGTAGATAAACCGTCAGCGATTCTTGTTTGTATGCATGTACAGCGCGGATACGGATCTCCTGGCGTTTTATTGCGGGACAGGCTACGGTGGCGGCGGCAGAACTTCTCCTGTGGCTTTGAGCTTATTTTTTGTGAAAATACGGCGTGCCCCGCACCCATCTGTGTACATTTCGTTATCGGACCGCTTCTTTTTTTTTTCCATCCCTGCAGGCAGGACGCGGGCGCACACGCTTATACTCTAACCTTTTTACGCCAAGATTTTGTTGTCGCAACGAATAATAGTGAAAAGTCTAGTCTTCCGTTCGTTTTGTTTTTTCGGGGGTCGGCGAGGGTTTACAAATATTTGCGCGTTTTCCGAGCTGATACATATACATAGTGTGTCTCGGATACGAGCAAAACGTCGCTTCCAACTGTAAAATGATTTAGCGACTTTAATTATGTATCAGATCGTTATATAGTGTTATCTTTATGTCATTCTCGCTGTTTTATGCGCTTTTAAATATTTTTAACGAAAAATGTTTCATGATGGACGGTGGCTGTACTGCTTACGCAATGCTTTCATTTAAATCAGTCCACAAAGAGCTTATAAATCAGTCGTGTGCAAATATACAAGATGTGATTAAAATATACAAAAAATATATGTCTTGCTGGCTAACACTCGCTTAGCCATAACTGTTGTTATTTTTGTGATTATTTGTCAGTCTTTTCAATTTTCTAATTTAATTTTTCACTCACTTCTGGTTACCTTCGATCACTACCATCCTCTTTGGGTGTTTTCCGATTATTTCAGGTCACTTCCATTATTTACCCACCACACACGCACACACAAGGGAAGAAAAATATGAAAGACCGCATGCATGAACGGACGGATACTTATAATGTAAATGTTACGTAGAAAATGAAGCAGTATAAAAGACTCAAATTTCTCAGTTATCAAATCAATTCCACTGAACGGCTTAATATTCACAATAATTCATATAAAGAATTTCTTTCCATCGTCACAAATACAGTGTCGCACAGAGAATACGAAAATGGAATTGCAAGTGCAGCTCCTGACACATCTCGCACAATCCAATCTCTCAGTCGAGAAATCGAAGTCGAAAACATCATGTACAGAATCCTAGTCGCGCTGCCAGGCAGACAGTGCATATATATAAAACATATATATCGTATAAGAAAAAGGATCGAGCTCTCGCAGATCGGATTACCTCGCCTATTATTCGCCGCATAGCTCGCATCGCTTCGACTCGATCCTTCCCTCTCATCCCCCCCCCCCCCCCCCCCCCCTCTCCCCGATCGTCCAAGGCAGTTATTCTATTCGCAAGGAGCGAGAATGTCGATAGAAAAAAGGGGGTATGAGAGACGAAGAAAAAGAAAAAGGCTCTCTCTCTCGCCGTGCGCGACACGTCGACGCGAGCATACTATACAGCGTAAAAACGCGCACCTCGCGCGAGAGGCGACGCTCGAGAAGAAAAAAAAACAGGGAGGAAAAACTCATATCCCCGGTATATATAGGCGAAATCGAGCGAGAGCGTGACCCAAAATTGAACTTGTTCTCTCTTCCTCCTGCAAGCTTTGTGTCGCTCGCCTCGCGCCGCTTATGCACGAACATTGCGCTGCTGCTGCTGATGCCAGACAGGCGCGTGCGAGAGAAATATTTCCACGTGTTCAGGAGCGAGAATATATGTGTGTGCGGCAGCGCGTTATTTCCTTGTCGGATTGCGTAAGGAAAATGTATTTTCATGCTCGGGAAATATCGACTCGCTCTCCTTCCTTCCTTCTCTCTCTCTCTCTCTCTCTCTCTCTCTCTCTCTTGCTTTAGACACACATCGAGTCGTGACTTTCATTCGATTGTTTCGCAAGATCAAACGCGCTCAAGCTGCTCAACATAAACAGACACGCGAGAGCTGCGTCTAAATGTTTCGACACTTTGCGTGTGTATATGCAAACAGTGCGATATATACACTCCGCGCGCGGAGTCTCTCGGATGTTTGTTTTAATAAACGTCGATACGTACCCGTTTGCATAATACGGCTTGAATGTGTCTATAATTCCAAGAATTACGTATACGTATATATATCGAGCGCAGCGAACGACGAATAGAAGCTCTCACCTCGTACCGAATTCATCGACATTATACGCATATTAGACTTTTATACGAAGCTATCCGGTATTTCGCTGCGCGTTTTAATTTAAATCTATACATATCATGTGCGTGGTATTGGAACGCGATTGCTCCGCGCCGGATAATCCAAAAGGATATTAGCATGTTAATTGGGGAAATGTGAATGTTAAATGAAATTACGGGTGCCGTTATTATGCGCGCGACGGTGTTTCATTACGATGATCTCTAATCGATCTCCATCCGATCTATTCCCATTCTAAATACACCGACGCGATTAACGATACATATCATCCAGCCAATCATTCATTCGTTTGTTTTTCTTAAACATTGCATTGCAGTAAAAGCCGAAACGCGCGACTAAAAATACAAAGATTAACTGGGACACGCATGCCACTAGATCCAAGCTCTCTCGATGGTAAAGTCATCCTTTCCCATTGTTCCAAAGATGTTCTAATTCCTAAGTTCGCCCTAGGAAGAGTGCCGCTAACGTATCCTGCCTTTTCAGACTATACACTCCTAATCCCTTGAAACGTAATCCTGCGCGCTAGCTGCCTTAGACTCTTCGAGTAAGAGCTGAGAGAGAAAGAGAGAGAGAGGAAGAGAGAGAGAAATCCGATTTCCAACAACAACTTGGCTGCTGGTGCTGCTTCTCTCGGATAGCCGCTCCTGCTGTCTTACTTTCTCGTCGGGTCTTAAGGAGCCGTTGAGCCTTTCATTTCATTGCCCCCTTAAACAGCGGGACATTACCCCGATCTCTTGTTTACATCCGGCTTTTGGTCCCAATAGTCCCGCCAATTGCGTTTACACCCGCCGAGATGATCGAGACTCTCAGCTGGATCTTTTGTCTACACCAGTAGAGGATTTTGATAGCCATAATAACTATAAGCTATGTTAAAACAATCGAGCAAAAAGATATAAAAGATACACTCGATTGAATCAGGTGAGACATTATTGATGTCCCGCTTTTATAGCGCACTTTTTAATGTTCGCATTCTTCCTACATAATATCGGAGGCGATAACGTCTACACAGACGAATTTCGAAAAATGCCGCGTCAACGCGTCGCCGCCGTACCGTATATTACCGATACTTAAATTTTTTGTCGCTCTTTATTGTCACGATCTCTCTCTCTCTCCCTCCAAAAAAGCGCACCTCAACGCCAAATCAATAAAATTGCTGAACGTGATTTTTATTGCTCGGTCGCGCAAATACTTTCTTACTCGTTTTCGGCAAGCAAGGCCATCCGTATACATATAGGCGCGCGATATGAAAAGTCGGCGTTAAAATACACACGCGATAGCTCAGGCGGGGCGTCGTCGTGCTCGGTATATAGCTGTTCTTAAATTGCAGCTCGAGGAGGAGAGGCGTCAGCTTCGCCGCGAGGAGATAAAATGAAAACGTGACGAGCTGCTGCACAAGCCATTGGGGCTGGTGTGCAAGCGCCCACCTCGAATAAATCCCACCTGCAGCTGCGCTTGGCGGTGGCCGTCCGATCACGTCCAATGTATACGTCTCTATCTTATCGCGTTTTTTGCGCCTTTTATCGAATGCCACGCCGTGGCGCGGCACATACTGTGCGCGATGTATGTTGTGTGTGTGTGTGTGTGTGTGTGTGCAGTCAGGAGTCAGGATCTTTGTGAAAACAAAGGAGGGAACAGTGGAGCGAGCTATGTGGTTTAAGAGGACACGAGAATTCGCTGTTTGGAAACGGAGAAACGGCTATACTCAGTCCGCAGTGATCCGTAAAGTATTTGAACACGCTTTGTTTAGAGTATAAAATCGTTCAAATAACATTAGTATTTAAATTATTCGATTATTTTGATAAAGTTAACAAATATTATATTCTCGGTGCACGAGCTACATTTTCGCGGTGTACATCGTGCTTCGAAGATAAACAATTCCAAGTGGATTTGATACAATATAGCAACAGCATAGCAATTGTCCGACAACGTATGAACATCGCAATCGATTCGTAAACAAAAATCTAGAGCACGAAAGACAATCGCCGGCATAAAACTGAATCGTCGGACAAACAATTCTTCGCGTCGAACCCCAACATAGTGTGTACAATGGAAACGAGAACTCAGAGACAGCTACCGACATAGTCTTTCTATATATCCCGGGCACGAGATCCCCGTGCAAATTCAAAGCGGCGGTAATCGAATAACGCAGTTTTCTATCGCAACGACTCTAACAACAGGAGCACGCGACAAGATGGGACACGCGCACGCACTTTTTTCACGGCATCTCTCCCGTATATAGGCAAGATGAGAAGGCCTCCAGTAATCCATTCACGTGTGCCCCTCTCCCTTTCGTGCGCGATAGATGTGTACTGCAGGGGCGGCACACGGGACGCGCGGCTCCGCAGAATGGAAAACTCGTGATTGGGCTTGAATAATGAAGGAGGCTTTTGTCCTTTTTCCGTGCAGTGCACGCGAGCCGCGATGGACGTCCCAACGACCCATAGTTCGGTTGCCTCTCTCTCTCTCTCTCTCCATCTCTGCGTGCTTACGTGTGTTTGGCTCGTAATGCAGTTCATGCCAGCGCAAGGTTTTTCTCTCTATAGTGTGCCACCACTCTCTCTCTCTCTCTCTCGCCGCGCGATGATGAAGCGGAGGTGAATGCTCGTTGATTTGTGGACGACCGTTGAACTCTTAGTTTTGAGCAATCGCCGTGGCGTTCATTCTGTAGTTTGTGGCTAAAAAATCGTTCTATAACTGTATATCATTTCCATTATTCGTTTATTAAAATTCCATATAATAGTAAAAGTAATTGAAATCACTTTTTTTTTCAATTCCCTCTCAACGCTCGATTACCGCATCAATATATTTTAGCCGAGCTGATTTTTTAAAGCGTTAAATAAAAAGCGCAGCGCTACCGTCCATAATAGGAGGTGAGCGAGAGAGAGAGAGTTAGAGAGCGGGGTACGCGCAGTTCATCCGCGGGGTGCGGTTGGCTAATGCATCATCCACGCAAATATGAATTATTAATAGTACAGAGGAATAGCACCCCGCGCGCGCGCACCGATGCACTTCATTTGTCCGAGAGCTTATCATAAAATTTATACATCTACCCGACTCTCTCCTTATATTATACACGACGTGCAGCTATAGTTATAGAGCAGAGTTTCTGAATTAACATCGGAGCTTCCTTGGAATTATTGCTTCGGATATACGCGGGCCGAAGCGCGGCGAACGAGAGAAAAAGGAGCAGCAGGTCTCGGTTATATAGCGTAAGAAAGATTGAGCCAAAGCGGAGAGGAGAGAGAGAGAGAGAGAGAGAGAGAGAAAATGGAAGGAGCCGCGCATAGCCGGGCGATTATGCAGTTATTCCTAACCCGCGAAGCTCAGGTGCGCCGCACTATGGTGTGTTCGGATCCACCCGCTCCGCTCGGATTGCGAACCATTTCCTATGGAGAAAGAGAGAGTAACTCGATCGCTTCGCGGATTCCGCGGATTATTAATACAGCTGTGGCTCCGCTGCTGCAGCCGCCTTTACAGCCTCTTCGCGCGCAACCCCGCCACAGACGCGATCCACTCGCGTCAAAATTACTGCCTCGCTGCTGCTGCTGCTGCTGCTGCTGCTGCTGCTGCTGCTGTTGCTGTTGTTGCTGCTGCTTACTGACAAATGGAATAGATCGAATTATTTACGTAAAGCTGTGTGTATATAGTCGAGATATCGGGTTTCGTCGGATCGTCTGAATTATGCACCTGTTTTTCGGGGTCGCGCTGCGCGGATATTGCAGTTTGCAGTTATATATATTAGCGGCGAACGTTATCGCCTCTCGATGCTAATGAGAAATTTACTTGGTGCGGATGATTATTAGTCGAGGGGAGACTCGATACTAGCACTGCGCTAGAGACATTTTGTAGTTTTATTTTAGGGGATTATAGAGGAGTTAAATCGTTGAGCTTGCAACGATTTAGGTGTTTAATTTCATTGAAAATTATCTAATTATGGCAAAATATTATCAAATTATGGGATCGCATGCTTATGTAATTATTTCATTGGTGGTTCGAATGAAAATGATAGATGAGATAAATAATATTAGACAATCATTGACCGTTACAGATTTTCAAGAGCTTATTTATAAATTAAATGAAAATCGACAGAGTAGTAGTACGCAATAATTATATATCAAGAAAACTCTATAAATGATCCATCAAAACGATCCATAAATTTGGCCAACTTGGCCGCGCCTCTGCTCAACAGCCAACTTTTGTCATATGAGCGGAATTGCAAAAATCTAGTTCTCGCAAGTCGCAGAGAGAAAAGCCACGGGGCCGGGGTGGGTGGAGTGCCGCGGCGAAGAAGCAAATAACACGCGATTAACCGGTGCAGCCGCGCACGGGGGTAAAAATCGCTGGCGCACATACAACCTATCAGACGGTCTGTCCCTTCGATTTCGCGCAGCCGCCTCTCAAATGTAGCACATACACACACAGCTCGCTGTGCATACGTCTGTGTATGTGCAGTGTTTGTGATTCGCGTGTCGGGCTTCCGTACACATTGGCGTACGCCTTATATGTCGTCCTCAGCGGATCTTCCTCTCTCTCGTTCACTCGCTCGATCGCTAGACGTATTTCAATTTCATACGCGAGTGCCCCCGTCATTTTCTCGCTCGCAAAATGTGTCAGGGTGTAATGAAAAATTTACCGTCATCCATCTCGCTCTCTCTCTCTCTCTCTCTCTCTCTTTCTCTCTCTTTCTCTCCCTCACGCCCACTCGTGTCCGCGTGTACATACACACCCCTTCTCTCACATCGTCATTTTCATTCCATCTCTCCTCTCTCTCTCTCTCTCAGTATACTCCACTCGCTGATATATATATTTTCCATCTTCATCTGCATCTTGCTATACGTCGCTGGTGCTTTGCACTCGCACACACGTGCGCACCGCCCCTGCACGTATATATAAACGATTCAATTTTTGCGCCAGCAGCAGTAGAAGCCGAAGCCTTGCGCGAAAAGCTGCAGAGCCTCTCTGCTGCTATTGCTAGGGAGGGAAGAGGCGAAGAAGAAGTAGAAGAAGAAAAAGATTCTGGGAGTAGCCAAGGGTAAAAATAAATTGCGGAAACGGGCATTTCCTACGCTATGTTTGCCAACTGGGATGCGTTTTTCTCGATTCTCCTGCGCTGCCGCCGCCGCCGACGGTTCCTCTCCTTTTTTCTGCTGCCTGTGTGCAACCATTCGTTCTTCTTCAACTCTTGAGCTTTTTCTGCGACTATTCGAATCCTTGAATTTTGCGCGATGATAAACCCTCCCGCATACTATTTTTTTTTTGTTTGTTTTGTCTCCTCTGTCGGTTCAATCATCATTTCATCGAAAGCGAAATGTTTCATTGCGAGCCAAGGTACTCCAGAGTAAGTTTCGTTCGAATTCCAATTCCAATTCTTTGAAATTGGTGTTACATTCTAAAGCGACTACATAAATGCACTAAATAACGAATGAACTACTATAATGAAATAAATCAAGCTGATGAAATTCTAATGCTCTACTATGATCATGGGATGCGTTATTAACTGGTTTGCAATATCCATCATTCACATACATAATCTAATTCGTTTGACCTAACACGGAATATAATCTATATATTAATGGACAATAATAATTATTTTTTCCAAATAAGTCAAAATTTACATTCAACTCGACCACCATCAAAGTCTTATTTATCCATCAAATTCCCCGACATCACATCACCAGCTCCACAGAATAAACACATATATAAGATGATTTCCAGTGTTGACCCTGTATTACAGACCCTTTCCCATATGACAACAGCGATGAGCCGCCGCCGTCGTCGCAGCGCCAGAGTTTTGTAAACATAAACGCCAAATGTAAAACAAAATAAAGCTGCAGGAGCTGCGCGAGTGGAGAATGGATCGGAAGCCTCAAACTGATGAAAATAGGAAGTTGGATGCGATCCAGCGCGAAGTTAACCCGGGGCCCCGCGCCGCGTGCGCTGCTTCGTGCAAACACCGAAATCCCAGCCGAGTTGGACTTTGACCAATGAATTGAAAAACGTCTTCTGCAATTCTTTTTTCTATCCGTTTCCATGAGGACGCATGCCAATCACGAGGCTTTTTCGGGGGGAAAAAAATTCTGCTGCAATTTATCAAACTTTGCTTTTAACTTTTATTTCGATTTGTTGACCCAAGTTTTGAATCAAACCGTACATTTACAACTTGCCGGTTTGAAAAGATTTATAAAACGTTCGAATAAACTATGTTTATTTGCGTTGAACGATATACACAAATCAATAGTTTTTAATCTAGCAAAATTTGGAAGCTGAACACTGAAGGATGTGGTAGCAAATAACTTGAAAATTGTAAAACGAACGCGAAACCAAGACAAACACTTGTTCCAACCGTGATATCGTAGCAAGCAAAGAAAAGAGTTACCGCAGCAATAAATCTGAAAGTTGTTTAAACACTCGGTTGGATAGTCCATCATCTAGGAAGAAGCAGCAGCAGCGGTAGCAGCAGTAACAGCAACGTGGAGAATCGATAAATCGTGGCTGTCGAGCGGCAGCGTCGCTGACTCGGGCTGCAGAGAGAGACAGAGAGAGAGAGAGAGAGAGTCCCGAAGGACGTGTCCTGGGCCGCGTGCATCCGACGGCATCGATCAGCATCCTCTAAAAAGGGATAGAGGCAGCATCCCCACTCTCTCTCTCTCTCTCTCTCCCTCGCAGCCGAACCCAATTTGACTCTTCGCCCTCTTCTCCGAGAATACATTTTCTAATTTTCCTCTCCCTGCTACAAGAAGAAAACATCTCCCTCTCCCTCGCTTTCTCTCTCCACACAGCTCTCATTCGTCCTACGATAAGATCGACGGCTCCACGATCGAAAGGTATAGTGTCCTTAATGCAAGCCACGGGAGCGACGCTTCACACTCGCGACGAAGTTACCCTTTCGAGCAGGAGAGAGAGAGAGAGAGACGGGTCTTTCTGGGAATATTCCGACGCCCGAGCGCCGTTTCTCATTTCCCGCTGTCGTCGTCCTCCTCCTCCTCCCCCTCCTTCACCGCTTCTCGTCGTCGTCGTCGTCGTCGCCGTCTTCGTACTATACTCACTGGGAGCAGCGAGAGAGCCTCCAATCGCAATTTTCTTATGTCGCCCTGTTACGCGATAGGGCAGGAAGGAGGAGAAGCGAGAAATAGACGCGCCGAGAGGGGAAAATGGGGTTAGGAGCCCGCGCGTGTATATAACCTTCGTCGCTTCTCTCCCGCATGCAACTCCTGCGCGCATGCAAAACTCTTTACACCCCGCGAGGAGGCAGCTACGAATTTATTAGTTTCTTCTACGGATTTAATTAAAAAATAATTGTGCCGTCGCCGTATGCTGCTGCTGCTGCTGCTGCTGAAATTCCGAGTTTTGAAAATGTTTTTGCTTATTAAATTGTCCTAGCTCTGCGGTCGTAAAAACGGGGGGCAAGCTTTTGAAGTACAGAGCGAAATTTAATATTTCGAATGTGTCACATAATATTTCGGCGTCATGTAGACTCGAGTGGAGCGTCATTGTATGTATTTCGCATGATCATCAGGGGCTAAAAAGTATTGTTAATGCTTGGCGCAATAAGCTGTCACTTACACTAAACGCATCAATCTAAAATGACACGTTGAGCTGCAGTCGCATGCATCGGCATACATGCCTGAGGATCGGTCACCGTGTTTAGTTATTAGCGATAAAGTTAAACCGTATCAAGTTTATTAACATTGTTCTTGCGGCATTACACGCGTTATTATTAATAATATTAGCACGACATTTATTGTTACAATTATGAGTATATACAGGATTGGCTCGATTATCAAAATGTTTATGGCTGCATAATACATACGTACGCGTCCGAATAATCACCAAATAGAGCATATCGAAGCTTTAAAATAGATCTGTAATGGCAAACATATATCATTAGTAGCGACCTATATATCATGCAGTCATTTCGTAACGACATAATTTCTATTAATTATATATTCCGCGTCACGCGTGCAAGGTTATGAAATTACACGGACGCTATGTGTCGTTCGATTAATGCAAATATTGCAATTTCACAACGTATTCTAAGCAAGTGACAATAATTTTCAACATAAATATTGAAGTTTTTAATTATTAACAGTATATAACATGAAGTTGTTTCATTATTTTATTGCCAAATAGTTTTTTTTATTTAGACTGTGTGACATCATCTATTTAAGCTACTATGCATTGGAATTTTGTTTTTATAAAAAAAAATTATCATGTAATGAAAGTTAATTGAAAACAGATTTTTTATAGGAAGAAAGTATCGAAATGAACAATTTTAGTGATATTTTCAATCGTTAACTTCTAACACAATTAGAAGTGCAGATCATTAAAAATTATTAGCAGCTCCGATCATTTGAAAAAGAAGAATCGGCACATAATAGGACGTTCCGAGTAATTCAATTTAATATCGAAAAAAGTCCCCGGGAGATCCCGCCAAGCCATTCAAAGATGCTCCAGCGGCTAACAATGAGAGAGAGAGAGAGAGAGAATCTGGCGCTCGCTCGAGTCAAAAATGGTTGAAAATGGCCTCTCCTCTGTACAGACCAAAATAATCCCGCATACAATCCTGCAGCAGCAGCAGCAGCAGCAACAGCAGCAGCAACAGCAGCAGTAGTAGTAGTAGCAGGAGCGATTCCAATGAAATTCCCTCTTTCTCAACACAGGCGCGCACATGCACACTCACGCACACGCAAATCTTCTTACATGGCTCGTCTTGCTCCCGATCCTCCTGAATAACGCGATATTTTCCATTGGCGCACATCGTATTCGCGCGGGTTCGCAGTGTCGATCCTCGAGAGTCACCGGCGGCGCTGCTACCGCCGGCTTCATTGTTAGGGTTCACTCACCCCGAAGCCCCCTGCTGCAGGTGCACACATAGCCAGAAAAAGAGAGAGAGAGAGCGAGAGAGAGAGAGAGAGAGAGAGAGTCAGTCACACAGTACAGTCGGAAAAGAGAGAGAGAGTATGTGTGTATACAGAGAGCAGCAGCAGCAGCCGCAGCCGCGGCATTGCGGCGGTGTGCATCAGGCGTTGCCTTCCAGTGGAGAGAGAGGCCCGTTGGATGGTTGCCTTCGCGCTCTCTCTCTCTCTCTCTCTCTCTCTTTCTCTCTCTCACTCTCTCGATAGCCATTGTCGAGGAACATTGACTTATCGACCGGCATAGGGAGAGAAGAGAAGCCGGCGATTCTCTCTGTACACTGCATCGATGCAGCCAGCAGCAGCAGCTACAGCGGTGCGGTCGCAGCAGCAGCGCTCTACAGCTTCTCTCCTCTCTCTCTCTCTCTCTCTCTCATTCTCTGCGTGCAACGAAGCTCTCGCCGAGAGAGTGTATATAGTTGGGTCCGGATACGCAAGGCTCCTCCGCCGTTCGCGTGTAGCTGCTACCACGTCGCGGGAAAGAGGAGAGCATCGGAAGCTGAAGCGCGCGCGCGCCGAGGAAAGAGCTGCCGAGAGATTTATGCGCGGCAGCGGCAAAGAGAGTGAGAGAGAAAGCGAGGGGTAGAGCTTTTTCGACAAGATGCCGCGTGCAAGGGCTCTTAATTTTTATTTTTGGACCATTGTAACGGCTTCGGAGCATCTTTCGCGCGCTCTGCCTGTAATGCACCACCGAGGGTAGGGGAGCCGGGAGAAGAGAAACGGAGAAAGTGCTTTTATGAAATGTTGCAGCGCGCATGTCTTGCTGTACATTTTTGAATCGGAAGGAATCTCGAGGAGCTTGAAAGCTGATGCGCGAGTGGATGTTCCTTTGATAGGTGGAGCAGCATTGTGCGTTTAGAAGCTTGCAGTTAATCTTTCTTTCACTTCTGAAGAGTGCGTCATCTGCTCTGAGATAAATACAGATTTTATTTCATCGATATAGGAAAGAATTATTATACTTTTACTGAATCAAATATGATATAGTAACGAAATTTAGTTAATAGTCAAACTCAGTAAATGATTTGGCCAATTGGAACAATTACTCGAATACTGTTTGCCAATATTATCCATTGTTTGATATCGTTATACACCAAGCCCATCCATTATATCATTATTATTTCCCGTAATAAGTGAGGACATAAAAAAAAAAGAACCGGGCAAAAGTCAGTACAGCCGCGTGCGATTCTCCTTCTTTTTTGCCTGATCGTACAAAAACGCGCGCTCGTCGAATGCAAACACGAAATTTTTCGCTCGGCAAAATCTCCGTTCGCCGCACCACCCGAGAATTCGAAATTATTCCAAGTATTACTCTGGAGCAGAATTTCCTCTCTCTCACTCTGTCTGTGCCCCGAGAGGAGAAAGAAAAATTCTTCTACAATATTACCGCTCGCGAGAGAAATTGAACTTTCTAATATGAAATTCTTTTTATAGTACGAGACGCGGCAGAAGGCACTTCGGGCCGTCACTCTCTTGCACACCAGCTCGTTCCTCTCTTCTTCCGCGTTATAACACGTATAACGACGCGCGAGAGATGCCGGCTTCTCTCGCCTCGTCGATATATAATCCACTGAGTAATGCCTGGACGCGTTCGTCACGTATGCGCCGCTGCTGCTGCTGCTGCTACTCGCGCTGTACACGGCTATATGCGGATTCTGCGTGCGCTCTAAGCTCTCTCTAATAGCTCGTGAATGCCGATGCGCGCGAACAAGCGACATTGTGGACTCGTTGGCCTTGGATTATTTTACGCTTAGAAATTACACTCGCGCCCACTAAGATTTAACCTACTTGTTCTTCTTAATGTCTCTCCGCTCTTTCTCTCCCCTATCAAGGCCAACCAGCGCAGCAGTCGAGTCTCTCCTCCAATTGTTCTGTGATGTAATTTTATCATCGCTATTCGCGGCTAATAATAACGAAACTCGTGGGTGCAGCTGGTAATGAGAAAAGATTATCGCGATAACGCGCACTTTTTATTACAGTCGACGGACAAATAAAATTAATAAACGAAGCTTATTACTTGGAAGGCAAGTTTTTTAATAATCTTCTGCACGGCGCGGCGGGCGCGCAACTCTTATAACTCGTCCAATCAGCGGGAGAAGTTCGGTTGCGAGAGAGAGATAAAAGCGCGTCTTGTATTGCGCGGCTTTAAAGTAAAAATCTCCCTATATACACGTCCTCGTAAGCTGTATGAAAAGTAAGTGCAAGTTTAAAGAGTAAAAAGGGGAGGAAAGGTTCCCCCGGATGGAAAGTAAAATATATCGACGATGGATAAAGAGTGGAAAAACAATCGGCCGCCCCGCGGGAGACCGGACGTCGAGTTTTCCTTGGCTGCGACGGCTGCAATGTGTATACGGACCACCTGGGAAAAATACACAAGCGTGTATATGTAGGTAACTGATGAAAGAAGAAGCTATACATTCTTTTCGAACGCCTGACAAAGTGCAAGAAGAGAAGAGAGACGCTTCTCTCTGTAGCCTTCTGGAGGATTTTTATGTATTAAACATCATACGTGCTCCTCCGCTACTGTACTCCTCGCGCTCGCCCGCGCGCTGCGCACATATAAGCGATCTCGATGCTCACCTGACAGCATTTTTCCAGTTTGGCTCGAGAGTGAGAGCACTGCACACATTCTTCTTTATAAAGCCCTGTGTGCTAGGCTATATATATATACAATATATGCGTATAGCGAGATAAAAGCATGGCAGCGATAGTGTATGGAAGATAATCGAGAGGCGATGCAAAATAGCGTTGGAGTTTATTGCGCTTAAACTTTTTCCTTGTGGCGCTTTCAATTTAAAAATGCTGCGCTAAAAGAAATTCCTTTGTCAAAAAAACGATTCACCTCGAGATAAAAGAGAAAAGGAGAATCGCTTTAATCGTGCGACTGGTGATCATCATTCCCAATGAAAAAAAAAGTAAAGAAATCACTTTCATTCGCGAATATACGAGGTACTGTACAGTCATCGTCGCGTGGGCAATGCGCGATGGCCAATGACCCGCTATAGAATTGATGAAAACATACTCGGAAAGTGCATCTGCACCGGCCAAACAAGTATAGCCGCGCGAAGAGAGCAGTCGTTGGAATGCGCGCCTCGTTAAGATTTTAGCATTCGTTGAAACACGTGAAAAATTTATTCCCTCACGGCCAACTACCATCTAACCGCTACTATATACTACGGTTGCGTCTAAAAGTGTCGCGTGCGACGCGTTGATTACCACCACGAGTCTAAGAGATGAATGGATTAATTGGTCCGAATACAGCATGCGACTAGGCAAGTGTATAAGTGATTGGGGGGCGAGCAGGGAGGGGGCTGACTTACGCAAGTGAGCGTACGACAATTACGACGAGGAGAGCAGAATGGTGATGGCGAGCGCAGAGAGCGCGCGCGTCATTGCCGACTTTAAGTGTATAATGGCATGTGGGCCAATGGTCAGGGACGCACTTGTTATTTCATGTAAGTCAATTTCACGAGAGAGCTTCGCTGGAATGCGCACAGAAATGCTCCTCTGCTGATGCTGCGGCGCTGACGGAGAAGGAGCGAGCGATTGGTCTCTCTCTTGAACGGCGCTCAGCTGCTCTGCTCCTGTGTTTTCAAGAATTGCTCTCTCCCTCTCGTGGCAGTGTGTATGTGTCATGCTTTTGCGAAGTGGAAACGAAGACTATTGGCACAATTGTTCTCTTTTTTTTCTATCAGTACACACGGAAAAAAGTCGCAAGCAAACATTACTTAATTTAGCTCGGCAGATTACACTGAAGCAGGAATTAAGCAAAATGTATTGAAGTTATTGGGCAAATGTTACTGAAAATATTCGGTAATAC
>UELU01127720.1:0-13893 GCA_900490025.1 Megastigmus dorsalis
AGGTTACAATGTTATTAACATAAATCCTTTCCAAATTTCTCTCCGTGTATACATTTGGTTAATAAATTTTAAGGATATTTCAATTTTTCTGATTTTTTAAGATATTTTTCAAATATTTATATTTCAATAATGATTTGATGGAATTTGATGCTTAACATCTCATTCTATTTGTATTTTCAAATATAGTTTTAAAATATAATTGATTGAAGTATAATTTTTAAATATTTGGGGAATGAAATTCGTTTAAAAATTTAAGGTTATGTTATAATCAATGTTCTTTAAATGTTTGCATATAATTGAAAATTATTATCATTTTTGAATGTAGAAGATTAATATAAAACTTAAAGATATATTTTGTATTTTTATAATAATTGTGAGATTTAAAACAAATTTTCTATATTTCTTATATAATTTTGAAATATTTTTAAATTGTTAAATTACTTAATTTATTTATTAATTATATAATAAATGAATATTAGAGCAAAACATTAAATTCGAGGAAGCTGAGTGCCTATGAATTAGAAGCGGTTCTTTTTTTTTTAATTAATTATTTGAGACAAAAAATCATCGCGTTGATTTTTTCTGTGAACCCTAAAAGAGAATGTTGTCCAAGATTATCACCTATACTTAAAGGTAATTCAAAATAAAGTTTTTGAGAACTTTGTGAAAGTTATAAAGATATTCTAATATCATTTAAGAAATTAAGTCCTCTATGATTCGAGAAAAAACAACTTCATTACACATGAATTCTCACGTATACTGCTTCAGTTTTTGCTTTACATCTGTGAGAACCTAATGGATTGTTGTTCTCGTAATCATTAAAAAAGAGAATCAGAGGTAATACAGTTTTATCGCCGAATTGCGCTTCTCTATTTTTCCAATATTGGGTTGGGCTCATACAAAGTTAGTAATTACGGCATTGTCGTTGTGTAAATACTGTAAATGTTCCATTGTTTCATTAAACACATTAGGAAATTAAAAAAAAATTAACTTTTCGTAGAGAAATCATTTGAATATCTACTAGGACATGTATTATACTTTTAACTAGACCATGTTGTTTCAACTACATTCTTTCAACAATAACAATACTTTCAGGCTCGACGTACGTTTTAAGTTTTTGGAACACGTTAAACATTTTTGTTCACTATCAAACGATTTTAAAAAATTGGCAAAACAAACTAAAATTTGTAGCAGTTTTGTTCTTTTTGTTTGACCTTGGTTTAAAATTAGAGATTCTTTTGCAATGTAGCTGATTAATTTCTCAAACAGGTTTTGTATCATTAATAATACAATTCACTGTGCGCCTATCTAAATTAGTACAATTATGTAAATTCGCAACATATTGTATTCCTAAATGATGTAAATAATCATTTGCAAAATTTCCCGTACCACAATCGTCTATTATGTGTGATATATATTTTGTATCTAAGAATTGTTAAAAATATATTTTTATAACGTGTACACTAAATGTACTGTGAAGGGAAAGTTTACTTTATAAACTTTTAAAAAATTTCAGTCTAACCAAACCCATGTCAGTTCCTCGAAAATAGTTCAAATACTGCGTGACGAATAATTATATAGCCACAAAACAATAAAATACTATTTATTCACCCAGATGAAGAATGAATTATATACTACTTTACGCGCGGGCAGCATCAACTCCCAACGCTAATAACAATTTATCACTGTATATCCCAATCTGCCTAGAGAACCAAACGAACCATCAAGTTTCGCCGCGAAATCTCCACTCATTAAATTAGCACGATAAATAAAAGAGAAAAGAAATAAGAGTAGAGCAAAACTATTTCTCGCATAAGTAAGCTATCGGATCGAGCATAGTAATAATAGTTTCGCGTGCGGCGGCGACGTCTGCACGAGATTCAATTTAGCACAATGGAATCTCATTTCCGTGTCCGTGGCGGCGCCGGCGAACAACTTTTTCTTCCGACAATCCAATAGGCAACAGCCATACATAGACTCCACGAATCTCCCAGACGCAGATAGAGAGCCCGTATATTATGTTGATATTTACGACACACACACAAATCCTCTCGCGTGAATCTTCTCCTTCTGGCCCTTTTTTTCGATTTATAATACTCGTGTATGCGCGCACATCACATACACACACATACACACGGGAAAGGAACCCTTGAATACGTCGGCTACTAGCCGAAACGATAAATCGGCTTAGCCGCAAATGGACCCTCGCTCGCAAAGTCGTGCGCGCACGCAATCCCAAGATTCGCGTTCCTTATGTTCTCGCGCGCGCACCTGACTCCATCTTCTGCCCTTTTTCTACTATCTTTCTTTCACTCTCTTGCTTTCTGTTTCCCCCGCAATTTCGCCTGTCCTTCGTATAGGACTAACTCCGAGTGCGAGATGGCCTGTTTATTATGAGAGCAACCTACGGTGGACTATGTTTCTTTATTTTTTATTTTCTTTTGCTGAGGCCCACGGAAGGAGCAGACGTTCAGATGCTTACCGTCCATAAATAATTCCGAGTGAAAATTCTTTCTTTGAGCGAAACAGTTCATTCGGTTGGTACAGAATGATAAAACTAGATCTGTAATTTTATGCATTGAGATCTTCTAGTGACTTACATTTTTAAGCCTCCTTTACATCCACAGTTTATTCGAGCAGCTGTATCAGCGTTTAAGTAAAAATGATTAATCGTGTTATTCATAAATGCATAATTTTCATTACATTCGATATATTAAACCCCTCCTCCCTTCCCCCTCCCTCCCCCGCAATATTGTCAAACTTCCTCTCCGATTACGCGATTCCATGGCTGTACATCTATTTAGACTCGTGCAGCCTATGCGATCTTATCTATTTCGTCTCTCCTCGATGCCTATATTTCGGCACTGTATATATCCGTGCGACTGGCTTTCTTAATTTGACCCAACCCTCCCATCTTGTTACCCGCTATACACGCGCAGGGCTCGATCTCAACCGACAAGTATCCATCACAGCAAGAACTTACTGATGGGAAGGCGATCGCCTCAGGCTGAAGCTCGTCAGCTACGTCAATCGCACATCCTTCGTCCCTCTTTATCTCTCTCCTCTCTCTCTCTCTCTCTCTCTCTCTCTCTCTCTCTTTCTCTTCCTCTCGCTCTCGCTATTTGTCTCTCCCTCTCTCTCTCTCTCTCTCTCTCTCTTTCCCCATGATAGCGACCGACGTTATGCACGTTTGTTTGAATTCCAGTAGACATTTACTATTTTGATAACATTCGGAATTAATTAATCCATACATAATGAATGAAATTTCGATATATGTAAGGTTAGGTGGATGAGCCGCGAAGTTGAGACATTATTTTATGCAATCAAATTATTATTAGAGTCTGTGAAATCTGTTATTCAAGAATAGTCACAAATTTTATTCCGATAGTATTACAACAGTTAACTTAAGTTGATAGGTCCATGACGAATTGTTGAACTTGTATTGTATGAGTGCAGCTTGAATAAAACGTTTCAGTGCTCTTGCGAAAAAATTTAATGTATCTATGTATATCTATCCCTTTATAGTTTTCAGTGTACCTTTATATACAGATATAGATATATGAATATTATTTTCTATCCTTGATCACTTCTTTACTTTTCAGTCTCGCGATATGCATAGATTGATCGTATTCTTCAACTCTCCACTTGTTCCATTATAATTTCTTTTGATCCCTGCTACGTTTTTTTTCTTTGCTATGGCCAGAAGCTCATCTCCTCTGTCTTTTTTATCGCATGGCGATGCCCCGAGGCTGCACCGTTTCCCGTCGCATTACTTCCACACACGGGAGATTATGAGTTTTGGTCTTTAAACATGCAAAGTATTACAGCGATTTGTAATTTTACGTGAAGGGCTTTGCGGTATTGGGGTTCTGCAGTATCAGCCGTCTGTATTTTACTAGAATTTCCATGAATTTAATAAAAATAAATATTATAAAGTATTTATTATAGTTATAGTTCAAATTTGTAGATGCAGATGGTTTTTATGAGTACTTACAGAATTTTTCACAAATTTGTCTAATAAATTATAATGCAAAACTATCGCAGAAGTTTGCACAATATGATTAAACTTAAACTAAGTTAATCACATTTTTTTAAATTTTGTGCATTCTTGATATATATAATAAACTTTTCAAAAACTTCAACTTTCCAAACTATTAGATAAAGTGTATTTATTAATCAAAGTACATTTTTCGAAACTCCTGACAATAACTTTTTAATGACGCTAACATTTTCAATCATCCAGAAATTTCTACAGATGTAACTTTAAGTTTTCTCAAAAATTTTACTTTTTTATAAGTATGGAGCAACATGACACATAGGCTGTGCGGGAAGTTCATAGACTAATAACAATCTTTCATATACCAAACAACATTTGCATATTCTCATTCACACGCACACTCCACCAAAGTAGTAAGCAATTCACAAGATAGAGGCAGGACCACATTCCGCTTTTACGACATTAGCGCAAATCACACATACAGACACAGACTCATCCACTATGACTTAGTATAATTCCAATCATAGTTAGTCGTCTTGAAATAGAATTATCTCTTTCCTGTCTCGATCCCCATGTTGGACGGATTTAGCCACATCAGGGCCGAGTTGTCGCATCGCTTCGCCATTCCTCCCTGGCTATCGGATAATTATCGAGGATCGTCTATCAAATGAAGGAGGTGGTTTCGCTCCGGGGCACACACAATGTCCGTCCGGCCGTGTCTCCTACTGATTGCGTGTCGCGCAAATGCCTTGTAATCTCCCTATGCCTCCACTCTCGCTCCCTCTACTATATATATCCGTATATCTATATCCGTCGCCATCTAGCTCTTTGCTCTTTCTCTCCCCCTCTCACTCGTTCGCGCTCTCGAATATAGTCATATCGCACATTGGCATGTGTATGCATATAAATGCATCACGCATGTGTGTGCATTTGCATATTGCGCCTCGACTTCCTTTTCTCCCACCCTCGCTCGCTTTTAATCTGTCTCGAATGCTTATTTAAAGCTCGCTCGTATTTCTTTTTACTCGTGTACGCGGAATAACCTATACTGTACTTACACATAATTCAATAACCTTTGTCCTTTTTGCATTGCCGCCCAATGGTGCGAGCCAATTCTGCCTTCTCAAAGCCGAAGGTAACATCACAGGACTTTTGGTCTGCATCGCATCTCGTATACGGCTTTTTGCTTTGACCGCTAGGCTGTTTAGACACTTGTTTATGTAGAACTTTTTAAAATGGTGATTTTCATTGTACTTTAACTACAAAATGTTTCCAATATGCTCAGAAGTTATATTAAAATTTGAAGTTTATCTATATTTGAAAAAAAAAATCGAAAAAAAATTATTTCACCATTAATAATGATACACATCTGAAAGTTCCATTAGCTTTGCATCTATTTCAGTTTTACGTAATCTACACCTACTGTGCAATACAATAATCATCGAAGTAGATTCACCTCCGAGATGTACTTACACGCTTAAACATCGTCGATACCTCGTTCCCTCTCTCTCTCTCTCTCTCTGTCTTTGTCACTCGATTCTCCTTTGATCCTTCCATCAAAGTTTCGACGATTCCTCCCGTCGTCACCCTCGTGTTATCGATTGTCGATTACAGGGGTTCCCTTAGTGCCATCGCATCTCCATACGCGACTAGCTTACTACCGATTGATCTAAAGGAACAGACAGAGACAGTGCCAGTATTGCCGTGTACATATATCTATATACTGCATCTCTGTTTCCAGGATTTGCGTTTGTCCACCTGTGCGTCTCTTTGAAATTAACGCCTGAACGCGTCCGCGAATTCGATGTCTGAACAGACGATGGATAATTGGTCGGAGCGGATGGATAAAAAGAGGCGAGGAAAATTGAGAGGATCCGAATGCCTATTGAAACGAGCAATCAGTACGGTTTGCGACGCGTACGATTTCGTTTTCTCTCTTTGCCTGGCACGTTGCAGCATCTCGATTCGAAGGACGCGGACTTGTCATTAACACTGTTATCTGCCACCTTCCCCCCCCGAGATTCTTGATTAACTAACATAGTGCCAGCGATTTCAATTGTTTGATTATCGACACTCCCGTATGGTATGCATAATTACCGGTTTCGGTGAAATTTAATTACTGGAAATAACGCTTCTTGATTCATGAATCATCAAACTTAATTGCTGTATTAAGAAAAAAATTGGCAGTGGATCTAGAGTTTCATTAAACCGGCAAGTTAGAACCGAATTCAAAACAACTTGTCCATTTTTACGCAAGAAATATCCCGTCGATGATATAAGCTTTCAACCGATTCTTCATCACCTCTCGCCTTTTTTTCAGCTCCCATTATACGCGTTTTAAGGCCCAGACGCACACATTGAATGACTGACTTTTATGTGAATAATCCTAATTAGTGTCGATTTTACATAACTATATGTATGCTTTGTGCGCACGCGGCGACGGATCAATATGTGTTATATGTTCGGTATGGGCCTATTCTCATCGAGACGGATCGTAAAAGATATCGGTGCCTTTTCAATATATATATATATATATATACCCACTATGACGCAGCAAAAGTCTTGTGAAACAAATTTGACCAATGCTCTTTATGTTTTTTGCCGAGTCCAATTTTCGTGCGTTGTCAGAAACTACTTTATGGGTTTCGTAATGGGCTTGTAGATCATATAAATGCATATATGTGTATCCGCGCAAGTACTTAACGTAGTCATTCAATTGCCAAGTACACGCGTCTTACCTGGGCTTGCTTGCATGATTTTAAATGCTGCGCAACGTAGACAAACAGATTTTAAAAATTCTCTGTCCACAAATTAATTAGATTTAGATATTTATTGACGTTAAAAAACACGTTTATTAACTTGATTTAGATTGTTCTGAATTTCGAATCAATTACCTGTGAATTATTACTTTATTAATTAAAATATTTTTATATTCTTCGTCAATGTACTTTGTAAAACATTTTAAATTTCATTGTAAAAGTAACAGTAACTTATTTAAGTTTTTAAAATGACCAAAGGAATACTATTATTTTACTGAATCATTAATCCTAGAATTACATTAAACTTATATTACCCTATTTTGCTTTAACAAAATTAGTAATTCATTTTTATTAAACATGCACATAAATAATAAAATACATTTAATTGAGTTCTTGTACGCTAAAAAAAATTGAAATGTCGTTATTAAATGAATAATAATCTTTAGTAATAATTCTTATGTTTATTTATGTCTTCCGTCGTGTATTCAAAAATAAAGTGCGCATAATCACAGAGCGAAAGCGTCCACAATTACAATATTAATCAGAAGACCTGTTGATTTCACAGCAAAGAAGCGAAACCAGCCAAGCAGATATAAAATTTCACACGCATCTCTTACATATATACACATCGACTTTCATCAAACAGCATTGAGTATATCTACCGATGACTGGACGGCTCGCAGCGCGCTTGCAGCGAAAAGAGGCTCTCCAACTGAAAGCAAATAAAGCGAAAAAAAGAACCCCATCGAAACCTCCTTCACGCGCGCGCACATACACACACATACACAGCCGCCTTCTCTCCAAGGAGAAAGATTCTCGTGTAGGCTCGGCTTACAAGTTCGACAAGCGAATCATTACGTTACGTAAAAAAAGAACGATCTTTAGCACTCGTATATGTATATGCACACACGCATTCTTAAGCCGCGCATCGCGAAGGTCGCGCAGCCAGTCGTTCGCGTCGTCCCAATATATCCGAAATGCCAGTCACTCTGCGAGAGAGAGAGAGAGAGAGAGAGAAAGAGATAGGAGAAATGTACATTAGCTTGGCACCGACAGCTGTCACTCATCAAGCCCCTACTCGTGCAGAGATGATATATATATATATATATATACACGAGAGCAAAGAGGACCGGCCGATGGTGCAAGAAATAAAAAAGCGATCGGCGCACAATGGCCCGGCTATCTATCGCTTATTAATGAACCCACAATGAGCGGCTTATGGGAAGAGCGCTGCTGCATGCTGCGCGCGCACACACACACACACACATACACTCCCATACGTACGCGCACACAGGAACGCATATGCATACATACATATCGTTATTTATATCGGCAGCGCTGAAAATTATACATGCGAGCGAAAGCCGTATAATGCGCGACAAGTAAAATCGACCATATAGCAGATATATAATCAGACGTACATCGAAGGATTGATGGCGTAGAGGATCGATCATAGGTAGATGTGCGTGTAAATATTATAAGTCAATGAATATTATGTCTATCCGGATGAGCGATTGCGTTAGCGATGCGCCAAGATTTACGCGGATGAGGTGTGCGGCTGCAGCAGCAACTGCTATATATATACACCAGGCGCGCCAAATTATTCGATATCGTGATTTAGGAGTGGAAATTATGTAACTGAATAGCGTCCGAGCGTTTTGTTACTTGGCCGTGTGTGTGTGTGTGTGTGTGTGTGCAGCCGCGACTTGTAGTTTAAGGCCATATATCTTATGTTTTACGGCTGCAGTGATTGACGTTAATGCCCTATCGAGGGCAGCTATAAGCGCGCATTGCTCGCTAAAACCTCGATAATGACCATTTCTTTTGTTGTTCCTCGGCTCCTAAATGCATATCCATAAATCGTTGAGCTCGTAATGCGAACATTGTCGAGTGTCAATACCGATCTCTGGACATCTCGCCGATTACTTTAACCGCGTGTGTCGCTAACCCCAGCAATTACCAGCTGTGTAATGTGATATCTCCTCGTCAAACTGGCAGTTTTGCTAGCAGCTTAATTCCACATTTTCGCGATATACCAGAATGTGTATTATTAATCATCCTTTTATCAATCTGGATAAGCAGAGTTCCAGCGACAGCACCAGCACGCATTACGCATGCATTAAATAAGACCGCCGGGCTCGATTATAATGGACTCTGCATTATACTATCTCAAAGGGGGTATGGGGCTCTACCGAGAGAGACTAATCACACACGCGAGCAGAGAAGTGTCTCGGAGAGCAAACAAATCAGTCCTCAACAGGTCGGTCCAGTTTCCTCGAGATCCTCAAGATTCGCCCGTAGCATTAGCGCGAGGAGAGACAGAGGCTGCAGGAAGAGAGAGAGAGAGAGAGAGAGAGAGAGAGAGAAAGTGATCTCCCACAGCAAATTGGAATTACTCGGGGATTGGAAACGTCCGTCTTCTTGCCGGATGACTGGTGGCTTTACTGATGCACTGCTCTCTCTCCCTCTCTCTCTCTCTCACACACACACACACACACACACTCTCTCACTCGTTCGCTGCACTGTGCAACGCCGAGAGAGAGAGAAAGAGAGAGAGAGAGAGAGAGAGAGACCAACAGCGGAGGATTAATTTACGGAGATAAAGCGCAATTAGTCCCGCGTGTCACTTGACACAATTAACCGTATAGTCCTAGCATTACAAGCCCTATCTCAGTCGTGGTTCTACATAGGTTAGGCCACCTCTCTCTTCTATTACCCTACATGTGCATTGCGTTTGCCGTCTGTGACTTGCCCAGTAAATCTTTAGAAAGGATCCCTTCGAGCGCGTGTATACGCGCTGCACGTAACCTTCACCTTTAACGAAGGACCTAGCGCTTATGCACAGCAGAGAAACGAGAGAAGAAGACTGATATATATATATATATATATATGACTGCACCATTACCAGGTCTCTCGCATAATTGAAGCAGCGCGCAAGTGTGCGCACAGGAGAAATATTTGGAGAATATTGCAATAGATCGGTTCGGAGCTTTTTTTTTCTTTTTTTCGCTCTGGTTTGTTAGAGGGGACAGAGTAAGTAATATGCAGCAGCCATTGTTTTAACGTGCGGTTATAAATCTTTTCAACGAGGTGATACTTCATGTTTGTTACGTTGACATGCGTTTATAGTAATTGATAATCGACGTTTGGAATAGTGATTTCAGTGCGTTAGTATTCTTAAATTCGAGGCAGTTGATAGTGCTTTTGCATCGCTGCTGTTATAATGAGTCAATTTTAAATATATTTTCGATTTCAGGGTATGGTATTTTCGCACGTTATATCTGACCGTAAAGCACTTGGCCTGAAAGCCTGCTTAAGAATTTCTAATGACACTGTAAAGTATCAAGTTATATTTATTTCAAAAGTAAATTTGGCTCGACAGCCGGGTATATTTTATTTGCATGAAACACTTTGCGACTCAAAAGGATCTAAAATTTCAATATAATGCGATGTGATCCACAAAACATTCTCAAAAACTATAATAAAAAAGCATTCTGCTCTATTATTACTCACAATTCACGACATAGAGATTGGCACTTAAACGCCATGGAATTGATTCTTCGCCAATTCATATACTCCAAATCTTCGCGGCGAATAATAAAACAACAACTGAATTCTTTCGCGGTGGACGGTACAAAAGGCAGAAAGCGTGCGAAGCTCAAAATTGTCCTTTATCCACCGCAAAAGACGGACGGCCGCATTCACGACTCATCGTCACGAGTCAATTCTCTCTCGTGTCTACGAATCGCACGATCAATTTTCAACTCCGCATCCATCTGTTATACGTAGTCTCTCTATGAGCACCGGCCATTCTTTAGCGCGGATTTCTCTTCTTAAGCTCTCAGGAGGACGAGCCTAGCATTATACTCGTCCGTGACGAAACTCGATTTCTAAACAATATCGCAGTCATGAAGAAGAACAGACTCTTTCACACAGGCACACGCAGTGCCAGGCCCGCGCGTTTCAGATTTTGGTGGTCCTTGTGGTGTTGATAAAGAAAGATGTGTTACGTGAGTGGCGAAGAGGACTCACTTTGATTGTAATGAAAAGCGTAACTATGTAGCTTGCGTAATCGCATTATGCTCTGTTACAAGTGCGTACTAATAAGGATTGCGTTCACACAAAGTTCACTCAAAAACTAATATTTAATGAATTAAAATACATTCGAGGTAAACATTAATTTATTTTAAAGTTCTCCAATCTTCCCATGGGACTTACAGGTGTAGCTCAGTCCTCGCAAAACAATGACGAATAAAAAATTTCTTATGGGAATTCTCATTTGCCACTTTGAGGAGTCTCCTCTGTGTCTATTTTATGATAATTGTTTAAAAATGTTTTTTTTTCAGTAACTATATAGAGATATTCGTTATGAAAAACTTACATAATATTATTCAACTATTTCTTAAAACAGTGGAATTTTGATTTTCAATGTAAATGTTACGGTTTGGTAGTGGTTACTATTTAAAAAAAAATTATCTCGGTATATAAAAGTCGTAGACTAACAATTTTTCTTTAAATTTGGAAAAAAAAATATAAGTTTTTAGAATCTGTTGTCAGTATTAAATATCTTAATTCAATGACTTATAAAGCTTTTTGTGACTTCAAAAATTTTAAATCACCAAAAAATGTTTCTTTTTAATAAAAATGAAAAAAAAAATTTTATTCGCTGACAACAGAGGGAACATGCAAGACATAGCCAATGCTTTTTATGTTCATGAACTTTTCAAGTATCGTCGTTGTATTTACAAAAGTGCCCAATAAACTTGACTATTGTAAAATCGATAATGAGTACGTTGGAAAATTGCTCAAGCATCAGATTTTATCTTGCTGTTCTTTGAAAATATTGGATATTGGACGAGATTTCATAAAATACCTGGTGGAGCATACACAAAATATTGGATTATTCAGAAAGGCTAATCCTGGTCCAATCACTGACGACATCGCTGATGGTAGTTCAAGCTACACAAAATGCTCCGGGAGTATTGGAAAGTATCTTAAAAGCGGTTGTATTAACTAGCATAACTAAGTCATCGAAGACCTTTTTATTCGAGAGTCGTCTAAATTTGGCATCTCATATAGATGTTTGTGAGTTAGAGGCAGATATTTTAAATGTCTTTAATAAAATACTGAAAAGTTATTCCATCGTTGAAGAGAAAAAATTCTTGCGACAGGACCTCATCTTCAAAGCGAATGGATAGCACATGTTGAAGGCAAAAATTGAGGACATTGAATCAAACTATTCTTTCAAAGTAAAACAACTACTCTGCAAATGCTGTATCCTGAGATAGAGAAGAGCCGTGCAGAAAATCAACTATTAAAGAAAGTATACCTGATGGAATTCAGATTTCGATAGTAAGTATATATTGAGGCCAAAAAAAAATAATACCTGTAACCAATTTCTCGCCTTAAAAAGAAAGATTCACCAAAATTAAGTCCAAAACTTTTACGCGTGTTAATCGATTAATAAAAATCAACGTGTTTTACATAGACCAATTAAAAGTCAATCATTGTGCATCATTAAACATATAATCACTTAGTTGCTGCACCTACTTAAAAAACAAAACGCGCGATTTGAAACAGTAAATAATTTACTATAATACTATCAATTTCACTGAAAATGAGGAAATTGATAAATGCAATTTGAGGCACGCAGAAATGAATTTTTGGATCTACTTTCACCGCAATTACTCGAAGAAAGGGGTCGTCGTTTCTTCCATCTCGAGAGCTTATAACATAGAAGATGAGAGACGCGTACGAGGACGCGTGAGCATTACCGTTGCGTAGAGCGAAATTCATTCAAAAGTGAATATGAAGAGGATGAAACATGCACCGACTTTCAAGATCGTTAAGTTGCTCGGTTTCTAGTTTTCTAGCTCAATGCATATTAGGTTGTAGAATAATCTAACGGGTTGAAAAATTACCGGGCAACGGTAAACGATGTTAGGGAATATATTTAACAAAGTCATTTGACAGCGATAATCGTAAGCGTGCATATGTTTTATGCTTACTTGTTAAAAAACATCTTTTTTTAAATAAATACTCATTTACTTCATATGAACAATAAAATAAAATAAGTTGCACAGCTAACGATGTTTCAGGGACTGTCAAATTAACAGTAAAATATAAAAGAAGAGTAAAAGAAGAAGATTGCTAAAAAATACTTAGTGCGAGAGAGCACAACATCGGAAATTGAAATTTTTTCCTCGACACTTGTAGGGTAATCGCGGTTATCGGCGCCTAATACGGGAATGTATATCATCCCGTTCTTTTCTAATAAGCCAAGAAAAACACAACACCGGCTCAATCAGTAGAGAAAAAGAAAGCGACAGCAACACAGTATCAAATCTAAACTGTATACACACGCTATAAGCTCCGTATTCTTTTTTATTCCATAACGCGATCGGTCGGATACGTCGAAACGAAATTTCGTAAGGACCCCGCCGACGATATCGATGTACAACAAAGAATCTATATATATATATATATATACGCAAGCAGGAGCTGCAACTACGAAAAATATAATTGCATCGATCACCCGCTGGCTTTCTATATCGTGTCTAGTCACGATCCGGAATGATTCTCTTCTCTCGCGCCTATGTATCTCCTTTCCTCTCTTGCTCACGGAGAGAGAAAGAAGTGCCTCTTTCAGGCGCGATCCGAAAAGACACACGAGCTGGCGCGGCGATGTGTCCGCGATCTCCCCCCCTTTCCCCTCTGCCCCCAGAGGACACGCGGGAAAGGAACTTTAATTACCTCTCCGCGAGACTTTATTAATGCTCGCGTTTCTAGCGGACAAATTGCGCTCTATCTCGGACATTAATCGGGATTAGCGACGCTCGGCCACAATAAAGCGCTCGAGGCTGCAAAACGCTCGCTTCTCTGTGTATGTGTGTGCATATATATATATATATACATACCGATATCGGGAATAATATCTTCAGTGTTGCGCTCCGTGCGCCTGCGCGCCTGTGTGTGTGTGCGCGCACTGGTTATATAGGAGAGTCGAGGGAGTAGCCGCGCTGTGCAGCTGTCAATTTTGCTCGTCGCGGTGATAGTGTATAAAGCGGACAAGAACCGCGACGAAATACCGCGAAATTCCCTCTCCCCTTCCCTCCCCCCCCCCCCCCCCCCCCCCCC